>VXCM01001829.1:0-88361 GCA_014773175.1 Lucifuga dentata
CTCTAAACTGACCCTTAAAGATGGATCCATACCAACTGTACGTGACCCAACAACAGCTAATGTGCAATCGGTAAGTGTCGCCACTTTGTGATAATATTTACAGTTTACTCCAAGTACGGTGCAGTCAGGTCTGATAACATGTCACGCTTTGCTAACGTGTATGTATTAGCTTTTTAGCTCATTGTTTTGTTTGATTTTATACAGTCTATGGAGCGTTGTTGATAAATCAGTTGCCTTCTGTGGAGAGAAAGAGAATCAGATATGGTATTTTATGGTACTTAACATGTTTACCCGCGAGCGTGCCTGCGTAACATACGGAGATGTATGTGTGTGTTTTTGTTCAGACACCCGCCTGCTCAGAAGCTCTGAAGCTCTGTGCTCGGCGGCATGGAGGTGTTTCATTATATTGTAGGTTAATAAAATGTACCGTATTCAGGAATATGTAGGATATTACTACAGACGTTCCTGTAATCGTATGTTGTAACGCTGCTGTATGAACCATTTGTTTACTGTTTATTTGTATTGTCGGCTTGTTTCTGGCAGAGCTCTGTTCNCTGTATGAACCATTTGTTTACTGTTTATTTGTATTGTCGGCTTGTTTCTGGCAGAGCTCTGTTCTGACACACAGCTGCTGCTGCTGTATGTTGGAGACACTTTCTGTTTTGTAGCATCCGTTGTCCAAAGTATTGATTACACATTTAGTATTTTAATTTTAATTACTTTTTTTAGTGTTTTATTTGATGAACGTGGGCGCTGAAACTTGAAAATGAACTAAANTTTAATTACTTTTTTTAGTGTTTTATTTGATGAACGTGGGCGCTGAAACTTGAAAATGAACTAAATAGGTTACTTTTTTTTGAAGCAGTGGAATGTATGGGAGTCTTATAATGGCAGTGAAAATACAGTAGTATTTACTGNTTTTTTTTGAAGCAGTGGAATGTATGGGAGTCTTATAATGGCAGTGAAAATACAGTAGTATTTACTGAGTCTGTGGTGTTGGGTCTGATTCAGGATCAAACATGTACGGTCTCACTACATGGGATCCTGCACGGGTTCTCCTGAAATGCCTGCCATGTTGGTTTACTTGTTTTCTGCATATTCATGGTTTGTACCCTCCTCTGGAACCCAAGCAATCAGGCAGCCAATCAGAACAGCGCCTCATTAACATAGCATCCCCGCCCACTCAGAACAGCTCATAGTGATGGCAAGCAGAAACTGGGAGGAAGAAGAGATCTCTCAGAGCCTGGATGTGTGTTTTTTTGGAACAGATATCATAACCTTGGTTTAAAGACACATTTGACATGTTTTAAACTGCTTTAAAAAAGCATGACATGGGACCTTTAAAAATCAAATGTTTCTCCTGCTAATAGTCACGCAGCCCTATGAAGTCAAGGTTGTTTAAATTTTTCGATAAACACAGGTCTTCTTTTGGGGACTATATTCCCTAGTGGAGACATACATTCACTCCGTGCTTTTTATTGAGCTTAAACACTAAAATTATGTAACTTCTAAAAAAAACCTGGATACACATCTTGTTTCCCAAGAATGCTTCAAGTGCCAACAAGTTGATTTTAATAGCGTACCAGAATGAACTGAAACCAGTGGCGGTCTGGAAGGTAGGAAAAACATTTTTTCAACTCACCGTTCCAGTAGTATGCTTCGGGAAATGATTATCAGTAACCTAGCATGGATGAAAATTGAATAAATTAGCTCAAACATGCAAAAAGAGTGGTGTGGTCCTTTAAAACATGCAACATTTATCATAAAAATTATGTCATTGAAGGATGTACCCAACACAGTGCATTTGTGGGACTGTTTAGATTATACACATGATGTAGTTACAGGAAAAGCAAAACAGAGACAGATGAGACAGCAAGTGTGTGACAGGGAACAACAGAGTCTATCACACACACACACCTCAAGGGAGCTTCTTCTTATCACTCGACCACAGCACGGCACTTCTCTTTTCTATCTGCTCATCTTCCTGCCCACTTAGAGAAAACTATGCAAATTAAGTAAAAAAAAAAAAAAAAAAAAAAAAAAAAGAAGAGCTATCAGCAGTTCTTTTCAACACCAGCATAATGGCTGTCATGCAGTGTTGTTCTCGTACCCACTGTTCTGCATGAACAAATGAAAAAAAAGAAAGAAAAACTGTGCAATGACAAACCAAATCCAGCATTGTGTACTGCTATACCACCGTTTCTTTTTTTTTTCCCCTTCACATTACTGTAAATGCCACAGCACAGACAATTGTGAAGGTTAAAAATACTTTCTGCAATTGATAATGGAAGTAACACGACCCAAGGACGCCAGAGCACAGATGATCTCATCCCTAGGCAGCCATTTGGTTCTGCAAGAACTCTCATTTACCAGACAGAAGGCTGATGTCAAAGCTTCTGGACCTGATGGTGCCTTTTATTCTTTAACTCTAAATTTACCACAAACAGGCGCATCATCAGATCTGTGGTTGTGCCCTATCACTTCCCTGGGAAAACAGCCAAGGATGTGCGCTTCAATAGAGCCAAGTTTCTCAGTGAGCAGGGATGAATAGCTGAAACTGGGCTGCATTGTGTGCCGGGTCTTTCTATGAAAGCCGGGCAATTGAGGGATTCACATGGCAGCCTTGCAAACTGGCGTCACTGAAGGCTGGGACACAAAACTTACTGACGTCATCGCACACTTGCTGCTGAGATGCAGGGAAGTACAGGCGCCGCTGTCAAAGAGAAGGGGAGATGAGGCGTAAAAGAGAGTGGAAGCTGTGTGTGTTTGTAGACAGGACACAGTGCTGGGTGATCTTCATGACATGCAGTGGGTTATGTGGTGGTTTAGAGTAATTAATTACAGTACAACGACTTTAGCTTTATTTGTTCCCAATAAACTCTTGCTGCTGCTGCTAAAAAATGTAAATGTATGACTTCTAAATGCCAGGACGCTGTGTGTTGTATAGCAAAAGTAAAAGCTTTCAAAAAGTGGTAGAGTCACCATTATATACTGTATATATGAACACCAAGAGCCCAATTACTGCGACTAAACATCCATAAGTCAAAGTGATCCAACAAAGACATGACATCATTAAGCCATGCTGCATTGTACCTATAAGATAAGGTTTGTCGTTCCAGCCTGTGTCTATGCTAGCTCAGCAGTGTGAGTGTAGCAGGTGGATGGGCCTCATCATCCGGGGCTCACCATTTATCTGTCAGGCTTTTTCCATTCTCACACAATTTTTGCTAATTGCCGTTTCCCATATGCATCTTGCTAATTCACTTCTCTTTTTGGATGGTGTGTGAGTGTTGGGGTCCCGAAGCTCGGCTCTGACCAGAAGTCCAATTGGCTGCCAGCTGACTTCTGAGACCCTGATGAGGTCCTAGTCTGGTGGTGTCTGCTGTGTGTCCAGCTGGCTCCCCTCCCACAGTGCAGCATATCCACCCCCCGTTTCTACAGCTACGGCNTGTGTGTCCAGCTGGCTCCCCTCCCACAGTGCAGCATATCCACCCCCCGTTTCTACAGCTACGGCTCCTGTTGCATCACCCAATCATTTGAGGAGAGGGAGTCTCTTTTTGAATAGCTTCTCCTGAGATTTCTTCCATTTTCCTTATACAATAAGGTTTTCAGGGAGTTTTTCCCTCGTCTTATTAGAGAGCTTGGGTTGGGTCGGGAACTGTTATTGTGTGGCTCTGTAAAGCCCTTTGAGGTGTTGTGATACTGGGCTATACAAATAAACTTGACTTGACTTATAAGAGTAATCTAATTTGAGGCCTTTTGATTATAACAGCTATTTTTAACTAACCCAATGTGTTCAATGTGTGATCAGGACCAAATATTGAAACAAATGTTTTGTTGCTGTTTTAATATAACAGGATAAAGAGCCAAGACATGGCTTGATAATGGTTTGGTAATGCGATTAAACCATATTTTAGTTTTCACGCTATTTTGCCAAAATCCCTAATCTTTCTTAATCAAATGTTCAAGTGATACACACACCTTAAAATTTAATGTTTTGCTTGCTAACACTTCTGCACGACTGCAGAAGACACCATCGTTTTAATTTCTCTGTAAAAGCGGTTTTATCCTGGGACTATATTCCCTGACAGATACATAATTTATAATGGCGTGTAGTTTGCTGTACTGGATTTCTTATCTCAAGCGCGTTTCAATTCTCTACAATTTCATAGATACTGGCATGAACTGCAACAAATGGCAGTCCAGAAGGTAGGAAAAACTATTCTAAAGTTACCGTTCCAGTATTGGAAAATGGTTGGCCGTAATGTAACGTGTGGGTTGTATTTATTGGGCTCAAACATGCTTAATCGCCAATATGCTCCTTCAACTGAATTTTTACCTCTGCCAAAGAGGTTATGTGACCCCCGCCGTTTGTTTGTCTGGTTGTTTGCCGGAGATCTCAAAAAGTTATGGATCAAATCAAAAATAAAAATCAAGGATACAGAAGAAATTTTGAGCCTAAAACATACCTTGATGTGTGCTCTTGGAGCGCCTTCTTGTTTTTTTTGTTTGTTTTTTTTTGTCAGCCATTTTTACCCACTGAGTAGTAATTTGGTGAGCCCACAAAATGAAATGAGTTCTTCTACCTGAGTGTAAACGAAGATCAACCTCAAACAATGCGTATTCTAAGATTTTTGTTGTCAGGAAGAAGGGGAAAGTCTGCTGAAGCTGCGTGATTCGCTGTGGAAATTCTCTGGTTGAATAATTCCTCGGAAGGTCTAATTCCTCTAAATTAAACAATCACCTCACTAATAATAAACCAATCTTATCTTCTCCTGCAAGTGACTCAAACCAATCAAACATGTCTACACCACATCAATCCAGTCAGACCTTTAGCAAACCTACACACTATTCAAAGCCTTTTCATGGAAAGCAAATAGGAAAGTCTCTCTCCTGAGCAAATCATTCCGTTTTTACAGCCACCTTTGTGTTAGCAAACAATACGGTTAGCCAAAAAAAAGGGACAAATAGCGAAGGCCGTAAAAAAGAACACAGAACCAAATTTCACAGCCGACACAACACAATATATAAGGTTAAAGGTGAAGCAGTGAAAAGTCTGCAGGACCACATCGAAAATCTCCAGGCTCCCAGGCATCAGCTGTTGAGCTATTCTCAAGAATTCTCATAAAACAAAAAAATGTGTGTGACGATTAAGTCATGGCTACTATCCTTAAAGGATCATACCAGTGGTTTTTGCATGTTTGAGCTGGGTTAAGAAGTAATCTTTCAGGCTCTTGCCCATGGCCAGACCCTTTTCATGAGAACATGACTGATGTATGTACAGCAATGCACCAGGCAGATTAGATTAGGCCTGCTCTCCTCCCAGTACTGTCTACTCGTATTGAATTAGCTGCAACCACCAGAAGGAGCTGCTGAAACGGATGCGATTGCAGGGCTGATTTAAGCTTCAAATGCCATTGCTTATAATAAGCACAGGAAGTTCAAGCAAGAGCGCTGCGTGCTCAGAAGCTGCTCCTCGCTGCTTCAAGTGCTTCACATTTACTTCCACAAACTAAAGCGGAGTCACAACACCACAAGTGAAGCCATCAGTTTTGCTGATTGACACAGACAGCAAACCAAAATGGGGTTTATTGATTTAAAAATACATATAATTTAGATCTAAACATATCAGCCAAGGGACAAATCCAATACTGAAATAGCACTGATTGAATTAGTTGAAGCCATTTCCTTCTCATGTGCCGTTTGGATTGGAAGCACCTGTGTCACCCGGATGTAAAGTATCTGAAACTTTAAATAAATCCTAAATAAATGTCCAATAATGCTTTAACTAAAGCATGTCATGGCATTATTATTGTAGATTTTTAAAGAACACAAACACTTTTATAAACACGGACTTTGAAGATAGAACAAACCATTAAAGGCCTACTTACTACATTTCCATCATGTTATGGGAATTCATGTTTAATTTGAAGTGTTGCTGTAGACATTTTTTAATCTGAGCTCAGCACTACAGCATTTTTGTTTGTGCTAGTAAACTTTCAGCATACAGCAAAGCCCTGCATTTTGAAATATTTGCTTCATGGAGGGTTTTATTTGATTGTTCTTTGGGTTTTTTTTTTTTTTTTTTTTTTTTNTGGAAATGAATTTGAGACGAAGTCAGGGAGGAAAAAATGAGAGTGAGAGAGAGAGAGAGAAGCCAGCCACATTTCCCATTTCAGGTTTCATAACTGGACCGGCTCCATCCGTTAGCTGTGGAGCCGTATGTGCTCAGCCTCTTCCAGCACCACCGATCATAGGAAAACCATAATTATCCCTCAGTATGCCAGCCAGCCTAACTCAGGCACGGCTGTTCAAAGACAAACCTCAACATCTGCAGCTCATACCAGAGAGCCTCACACAGCTAAACAAAACCTAACGTGGATATGATGCGGTGCTGCTGAAACAGAAACGAGCAGCAGCCTCCGATCGGCCCACTGATGGTCATGTTCCAGGTTTTTCCAGAAAGCGTTGTCTGCTGCTGACGAGGCCATCTGCTGCATGCTTTCTTCAATGAACAATCATAACTAGTGTAGCTTTAACTGCTGATGACTCATACTGCATGTACAAGTTCACTTTCACCATCAAGCAGCATATTGTAAGAAAGGAAGTACGTTAACGGCCTGATGCCAATGTGTGAAACCAATATAGTTTACACTACGTATCCCCCCTCCCTCCAGTTTAAGGAAAATATATTCCATTATGATCATCCTCATAAAACACGTTCTTTGTTATCTTTGGGAAGTGCAAGACAATGGAGACCGCACCAGGAATGGGCAGAACTGCATTCAGTGTAGGAAATTCCCTGTAGTGCTGCAACAGTTTGACTGTACACACTTCTTCTCCTCGTGTGCGCGTGTCTCCACCACATCCTGATGATCTGTGATGTCTGACCTGCATCCCACGGTCTGATCAATTCAAGATGTACCCATATCTTTTTCTGTGACTAGCTGTTGCGAGAAAGAAGGTGTTGGAATTTAAACGACTAAGCTGGACCTTCAAAATGACGTGTAAATTTACTGAAAAATCTGTATTTTTGAGGTGAATTTTCAGAAAAATCAGTAAGACTCATAGCAAAATACAGAACAGTTTTGGGTTAGTTCATAGTTCATTAGCTCAGGAGAACTGGCAAGAGACTGCTTCACTCATTCTGTTGAGGTATAAGTGTATGTGAAACGTGTGTGTCTGTGTGTAATTGTGTGTGTGCTTCACCTGACACCAGTGATAGGCTTCAACTGTAATCACAATCAGGAAAGGGCCTCTATATTCGCTTATAAATGTTTGTACAACTGGGCGAGGTCTTGTTCCACATCAAAAACAAATTAAGGTTAATGCAGGCTTGACAGCAGTGATTTACGCACCACAGCCACAATGGAATTACATAATAATATTACACCATATCACAAGATAAATGGGAGGTAAGCGCTCTGCTTTCCAACACAGGGATGGCTGACTGTATATTTATATTGCTGTGCGAGGTCCTGCTGTCATCATGTTTCAGTATGTATTGTGTTTACTATACAGTTACACAAAATTACAGTACATTAAAGGACCATACTGTTGACTTTACATTAATTTTACATAAATTAATAATGACTCTTCCTTCTACATAAAGTATACATGGCAAAATAATAGGGCAATTAAAAATACGGTTTTCTGTTTAGGAAAATGGTTGTCAATAACTTATGTATGCAGGTAGTATTTATTAGGCTTAAACATGCAAAATCACTGGCTTGGTCCTTTAAGTCTTCTGCACATGAAGATTTCTTTCTTCCATGACTCTTATGTCTCCGTCAGGTTAATTATTCACTATACTATAGATTATTCACTACCCTAGATTATTCACCACACTACATATTATTCACAACACTATAGATCATTCACTACATGAGATTATTCACTACACTATTCACTATAGATTATTCACCACACTTCATATTATTCACTACACTACAGACTCTTTGTTGTAGGAGTCAATTAAACACTGGTAAAAAATAAATAAATAAATAACTATCATAGTCATCGCAGCTTTAAATGCAGCTTTCTTTAGCCTTACTATCTAAAACTAAAGGAAAGTAAAAGACTATTAATATTACAATTACTTACTTTTATAATAAGCGCTGACCTACAGGATTCAAAGCTTTGCACGTCAGATCTAACTTTCTATTAAATCAGCTTATACAGTAACTTTGAAGGACATTTGTTTCAGTATCTCTTATAGTTTCTTCCCTGCAGAGTTGCATGTAGCAACAAAGCAAAGCTTGACCAATGGTGGCCACATTGTTTAGCTCATCTTAAAATTCAGGGGCAGTTTGACATCTGTTACACATACTTATTCATAAATAAACTACAATAAAGTGTAGATGGAGGCGTAATGGACTAAATGGGGTTCAGACATCTGTTTCATCATATGTCTGTAGACTCCTCAGTCACATGTGTGAGCACACAGGGAGGAGTCTGTTTGTCTGCCTGGACTGGTCCAAACACCGAGGAACCATGTGTGTTCTCAAACACACCCTGTCTACACATTCATACACACATAGCACACCATCCAACAGAGCTGAAGAACCTGGCTAAGTCACACATCTTGAGCGTGACTAACAGCACTGGTATAACAGGAATAAGGCCTGGTTTATCCTTAATGTGGACATGAGGTGGACATGGACGTGAACGCCTCTAAAATGGACTGTTTGCATGTCCTGGTATTCATGCTTCCCACGCTTTCATGTTGAGCATGCGTGACCACCAAGCACTTCAACTCTGGGACTTTCGGTGGCGCTGTAAAAGAAAGCTGCTCTTAAAGGACCATACCGGCCATTTTACATGTTTGAGCCTAATACATTTAATTTTCATACACATAACGTTTCTAACAATCATTTCTCAAAGCATACCACTGGAAGGGTAAATTAAAAATGTTTTTCCTACCTTCCAGACCACCATTGGTTTCAGTTCATTCTGGTATGCTATTAAAATCAACTTGTCGATACTTGAAACATTCTTGGGATAGGTAATCCATCATCGCGAACAAGACGTATATTCAGGGTTTTTTGTTTTTAGAAGTTACGTAATTTTAGTGTTGAAGCGCAATAAAAAGTGTGGCGTGAATGTATGTCTCCACCAGGGAATATAGTTCCAAAAGAAGACCTGCATTTATCGAAAAATTTTAACACACGTGACTTTGTAAGGCTACATAACTATTAGCAGGAGAAACATGGATTTTTAGGGTGGGTGTATCATTTGAATATTTGATTTTGAAAGNCTATTAGCAGGAGAAACATGGATTTTTAGGGTGGGTGTATCATTTGAATATTTGATTTTGAAAGATGAAGCGATTTTGCAAAATATCAGGTTTTACCTTTTGGGAAATGATTGTCAGTAATGTTATGTGTATGAAAATTGAAAGCTCAAACATGCAAAATGGGTGGTATGATCCTTTAATCACCCCAGAAAACAAACCCAGCAGAAATAGTTGTAGTTTCCAGTTCAGGCACCCCAACAAAACACGGAGGCAATCAAAAAGAGAGTTGCTTTTGCTGAATGAAATGGAAAAATTGCTGTTACTTTCACTGGCTGCAAGACAAAAAAGTTGTTCATTGTTTTTTCTGTTCTTCTCGCTCTCCTTACCCCCACATGTACTTCTTCTATGTCTTTGTTTGGCCAATCATCGATAAAAGCACATTTATGCCACTCAAACGCTGTCTGCATTGTTTGAAAAATTGAGTGGTGTGAGACTACGCGAGCGACCCTCAAAAGCTGCTTTTGCGGCCGGCTGTTTTGGCTGCAATTATGTCACATTTTCAGCGTGCCCCCTGTCACCTCCTGCAAGCATAAACCAGCCTTAAGGGTGAAGTAACCGGGTGTTATGCAACGTTTTCCCATCCCTCAAAGCTACTGTTCAATTGTCCTTGACTAAAGCAATTTACCCCCAACTGCCTCTGCTCACATACTCAGTGGCTTCAAGTATCAGACTGCGATTGAGTCACCGGATAGACGAACAAAAATGCCTGAATATTTGTACTAATAAAATAAAAATCCCACATATATTCAACAAAGTTCTAACAGGAAGAAGAAATGCTGACTGCATGCTGTAAGTGCTGTATGGCACGGTACATTCTGCTAAGCCTTCAATTACAGCTATGGAGCAGCAGACAGGTCAGACGTGGGAATGACGCACACCGAGCACAGAGGGATCTCATTACCTCAAATGCCTCCTGGGAGCTAAGGATGACTGGGGGTGATGGAGCCGGAGGATTTAACTAATAGCATCTCTGTCTCCCCACCGAGTGTCTTCATTAGCACCGGCTACAAGACACACTTACCCTACCTTGTGTTCCTGCACAGACTTTTTGTTCATTACCCAACTTGCTCTGAGTAGCCTGAGCCCAGATTCTTTATTTCACCATCTGTACATCTGCATGGCTTCTCCAGTGGCACACTACTTCTCCTGACTCTCAATGAAGACTTTGTCTGTGGTGGCCTCGTAGCATATGGAAGGGCTATGGTTACGCATTTTGCAAAAGCTGCCTCCTATGTTTCCCAACTGTGTGCCAGGGAATGTGCACGAAACCATCTCCTTTAGAACAGCTTCATAGTTAGGAATCTCTGGAGGCAGCAGCACCCTTCCTGCAGCTGAGTGGGAAGATATTTTGGCTGAGCAGGGTGACAACGAGGTTACTCCCACTGAGCGTCTGTCTGCTGCAGAAGTCCTCACAGCAACCAGCTTGAGACGACTGGAGTTTCACTGCAGCCCCTCCCGAATATGACAGATCCCTCTTTGCTGCATAGTCACACAGGTGTGAAGACCTTGATCATGCAGCATTTTTCCACTGCTCTAAAATCATGAGCCACACAGAAGTGTACCAAACCAGTCGTGTCTGCGCTCTCCCCACAGCATTCCACTGAAAAGGAAAAGGGCGTGGGGAACTCAAGTGTGAGTCAGTGACGTGGAAGCGAAGCAAATACTCTTTTCTCAGCACTAGTGATGGTTGAGTAAGCCTGTCTGAGGTTTGGAACCTTTCATGCAGCATTGTATTGAAAAGTATTTTACTACCAGAAGATTCATTCATAACACAAGTGGATGACATCTGCTGATGAAAATAATACGTACTGAAATGAGGGAGATCATCTTTGAGGAACGCATTGTTTCAGTGTCAATGTCAGACTGAGTGTTGCGACGACTTTCACTGATATCTGCCGGTAAATTTCTCATTACGCTTCAAGTCAATACATCAACTACCTTGATTTTTAAGCAACCTTGTAGAAATTACAAAGTTAAGATTATCTGTGTCTGTCTGCGGGAAAATCTCTGGTGTTTAAAACACTAGTGCAGTGTCTGTTCAAAACATGCATGTTCAGAACAGGCCAGACTTTATGGTGTGCACCACAGCCTGCCATAATTTAGTCCTGCATGTCCTCTTGAGCTAGCTTTGTTTGCTGTATGGTCAGGTTGAGCCGTGACACTGAACTGGATCATATGCTGCTACGCCCAGAGTGTATCCTGCCATGTGGACTACTTTTTACTGGCACAGCTCAATTCAAGAATTGATCATCCAAACAACTTCACACGCAACACTGCACGTCCTTAGGTCCTGAGCAATAAACCTGCCAAATAACAACTTCATACAGTGCCGGGTTCTAGAGATATTGGTGCCACAGACAGAGATTCCTGCCTTTATAGTTNCATACAGTGCCGGGTTCTAGAGATATTGGTGCCACAGACAGAGATTCCTGCCTTTATAGTTAGATGGTGCCCCTGTCTTCTATCCCCCTGTTGCATGCAATGCTATCTAGAGCCCTGCATGGGCCTCGGGATCTATCGGGCCCTGAAGCAATTTACAAATCATGCTGGGTTGGGCTTTTTTCCCCCTCCTCTCTCCACTCCCAGTCATAACACACCTGATGCTGTGCTCACATGTTGGTGCTCAGAAACTGCAGCCATCGCTGTTTTTTGAATGCTGCAGCAGCAGCTGACAGCCACTACTTTTACTTTGAAAAGAGCTGGGGGAAAAAAAAAAAAAAGACCGCAGGTTGGACTGGTGCCGAGAATTTCATGAAGTCTACAGTGCTGGCCAAAAGTATTGCACCTGCCTGTATTATTGTGTAAACTTTTCTGATTTAAAATACCACTCCAAACTTAACAAAATTATTATATTTTTTACTATGTTAGAGTAAGTAGAACTGAAAAAAAAGAGCCAATAGTTCTTAATAGTGTTAAGACACTTTAGACATATTGTTAAGATTTGAAGAAGAACACCAATATTATTAGTAGAGATCAAACAGGAAGTTAAAACATCTTCTTTAAGGCAGGGTCAGAGGTCAAATGGTTTTCACCTGTTTTCACTGACTTTTAGAAATATTGTAGTGAAATCCACATGTAAGTCTAAAGAATAATCAAATATTCTGAACAAATACTCAACTACTTGTAAAACACCAATAAACGAATTTTGTTGTGTTTAGAGTGGTACTTGGTGAAGTTTACACAAAAATACAGAGTGATGCATTACTTCTGGCCAGCGCTGTAGGGGTTCAGGTCAGGTGGGGACAGAACTGTATAGGGCCAGGCTGGATACGGGCCTAAAATTGGGGCCCACGCAGGACTCTAATGCTGACAAACGTACTCAGTGCACTATGGAACTGCTTCGAAGCAGGGCTGGAAAACTGAGGTCTAAGCTCACTTACGCTTGATTTGGGTTGGCTGAATGTAACGGACAAAGAAGCAGCTTACCAGCTCGGTATGGCTCAATACAACTCAGCCCCACAGAGGAAAAGCGTCGCTAGTAGTCACGCTGACTGACCACAGATCTCTGTCTAATGGCTGCTTATCACTTAAAAAGACAAAATAAACACAAACACAAATGCAGTCTTCAAAGTAAATCAATCTAAAACAGCTAGTTAGGAAAACGTTTCCTGAGAGTTTGGGGGGGGGGAAAAATTGCTATCATTGTTGTGCAGTCAGTTTGCGAGACACTGAAATTTCCTGCATTCAGTGAAATCATCAAAATGATCACAACCTTTTATATCTTCACTACCCATCTTGTATTGGGTAACAGCATTCACACTTACACACATAATATTTCATTTATCTCTTTAGCATAGTGTCAGCTGTTAGCAACAAACAACTAAACAGGCTAAGATATATGTAGTAACTCATTTATGCTATAAATCTGTAGTCAGAAGCTTTTCTAAGTAACAGCTGTGTCAACCTTCAATAGATTTAACCTGAGGTGGAGGTTCAGAATATTTCCAGCAGCCCAAAGAGGATTTCTTTTTTTTTTTTTTTTTANTTTTTTTTTTTTTTTTTAATTCAAAAATGTTGATAATTTTATCCTTGAAATAAAAGGTAGGATGGTGAGTGGAAAGGATAATTTTATCCTTCCCACTCATTTTGCACTCCTCACCTTTCCACTTTCTCTTTTTCCGCTCTGCTTTTCTCCAAATGTGAACGCATTCCTGTGGAGCTCTAATTTGAAGCGAGCACATGGGTTTTCAGCACTTATTGCTAGAGCTCTTGCCCTGTGACTTACCCTGTGACATACAGTCAACCGCACACCATTTCACTTCCTTGGTAACTATGACTCATTTCCCTAGCAACACTGCAAAGACAGCTACATGAAAAAAAGAACCTGCAGCCACTGCACAATTAGTCACTGATGGATGCTGTTATGAAAGCAACCTCAGATTTTAGGTTATGTCAGGACAAAAAGTGATCTAGTTGGGATCTAGTTAGCTAAGCACAAATGTACTGTAGGTAAGAACCAAAGACCTGTTACTGATATACATATATCGAGTATAAGCCAAGTTTTTATTACCAAATTTCGCAAAGCAAATCGGGGGGGTTGGCTCACACAGGAGAAATTCAAATTTGATCCCAGAGAATGAAATTTCTAGTTGTGGAAATACCACCCATTACCACTACCCATGGAAAATAGTTTAAATCATATCTTAGAATGAGGTTATTTCCTGACTAAACATTTTATCCAGTACATTTTGCAGTGGCAATTTACGGCACCCAGTAAATACTGTTGTGATTGATCAAAGACAAAAGAATGGGCCAATCAGAGACGACCTTATAAAAGTGCTGTTTCATATACANTGATTGATCAAAGACAAAAGAATGGGCCAATCAGAGACGACCTTATAAAAGTGCTGTTTCATATACAGGTACAGTAACATTGTTTGGTAGTCTCATTCAACATCATGTTTTGTGCTTTATTAGCAAGAAGCTTGAGATAAGATACAACACAGAATGGAAACTACACGGACTTGTCAATGATGAGGGCATACATTACACAGAGCAGAACTGGAATGAACTGTTTGGTGATTCAGACAAGGAAGAGGAGTCCAGAAATGTTAATGTCACTTAAGGTAATCAGCTGTTTACCGGTACCGGTTCGTGGGTTATTTTCATAAAATCACAGGAGTATTATGACAATACCAGAAAAACAGATAATTTGCTAACAAATAAATTGATGTAACAACATCAGGGCTTATATACGGGTTTCTTTAAAAATCTAAATTTGCAGGTCAAAATCAGGGGGTCGCCTTATACACGAGAACGGCTTATACTCAAGCATATACGATAAGCAAATCATCGTGTCTGCCTTTGTGAGAAGTGGATAGTGACCCTTATGAAATCACATTTTCATGATTTTCTGTTAATTCAAAACCTGTATCTTTTTTATACCAAGAAGAAGATAGGCTAACATGACAGAATAGGCATTCTAATCATACTTCATTAATGGAGTAGCTTCCTTTGATACTGTGACATCTAAGCCTAAAGCTTTGGGCTCCACTAGTGCAAGCAGTGGCCCGTGTGAGAACCTCACAAAACAGTGAAAGGATACTGTGTGTGTGTGTGTCAGCAACAGAAAGCAAATCCTTTAAAGACTGTGATTGCCAAAAGGGAGGTCAAAAACGTTCGCCACATTCCATAATAATTCCCTAAAGAGTATTTCAAGTTAAAGAACAAATAAGATCAAAACATGAACAAATGTTATTTACTCAGCAGCAGCGCAGACTAGACTGCTACGTCAACAACAACAAAACTCCCTCACTTGGGTCCCCAGGAATAATAAGTGTATATACAGTACATAATATAGCCAAGATTTCTGACCATTTCTCACAGCACAACTTAATTTGGGTAAATAAAGTAGCACTATGTAAGAGTATTAATTAATTAACCAATCAGATAATCAATGGAGGAATGCATATCATGTTTGATGCATGTCAGATTGATGAATGCTTGATGAAACATTCCATCTGCCATCATGGACGTGTCTCATTCTGCAATGGACATTTTTGATCGAAGACCAGGGATTTTTTTTTTCACATTTCTCTCAAGATAGNACCCCAAAAAAAAAAATTCAGACTCTTTACGAGCCTTGACAGATGCACAAAACTAACTGAGCCTTTTTTTTTTGTTTTGTTTTAAACAAATGAGAAAAATTAAGTAAAATCTGGCCCATGCAGGTTTAACTGTGCAGCTCTTCTGCCAGCCACTCTGCCATCCATTTGCACATCCCTCTTTTCCCTCTCTATTCATTTGACAGGTCATCAGTCAGCTCTTACTCTCCAATAGAGAGCCAATCCTGGCTAATCACTCATTAACTAGCCTAGCACAATGAGTGACCTGTTCAAGCAACAAAGTGAAAGCCTCCCTGTGGTGTGTAAACATTACACACTTCTTACCAACAACACCATCCACCAAGGATGCACATCTGTGAACAAATGGAAATAATTACACGTAGAGAAGAGAATCTGTTTTACACCACATTCACGCTACTTCTAATGTAATGTTAGTGATATCTCCTTAAAGGACCATACCATCATTTTGCATGTTTGAGCCTAATAAATAAAATTTTCATACATGTACTGTACCATTACTGACAATCATTTCCCAAAGCATACTACTGGAACAGTGAATTAAAAATGTTTTTCCTACCTTCCAGACCTCCATTGGTTTCAGTTCATTCTGGTACGCTATTAAAATCAACTTGTTGATACTTGAAACATTCTTGGGATAGGTAATCCATCATCATGAACAAGACATGTATTCAGGGTTTTTTAGAAGTTTCATAATTTTAGCGTTTAAGCGCAATAAAAAGCACGGAGTGTCTCCACCAGGGAATACAGTCCCAAAAGAAGACCTGCTTTTATCGAAAAATTTAAGCGATCGTGATTTCATAATTTTGTGTAAATATTAGCAGGCTAAATATCGATTTTTATGGTGGGTGTATCACTTTAATATTTGATTTTGAAAGATTAAGAGATTTTACAAAATATCAGAAAAGCTGAAATACGGTTTTATCCTTTGGGAAATGATTGTCAGTAACATAACATGTATAAAAATTGAATTTATTAGGCTAAAACACGCACGATAGCCGGTACGGTCCTTTAAATGTGAAACACTCACCAAAATTCCATCCAAAATCTTCAAACTGGGAAACCAAACAGCTACAGACTTTCTATGCCCAGTACTATTTCCTACTGGACTCCAAAATCCTGTTTCCATTTAGTGTCATCATTGCTAATGTCTTCCACAGGTAAGTAGTTTTCACTTCTAAAACCCTGCGTTTCAATGGCACTTCTCCAGATGGGGCTCACTCGTACGTGTTGCATAATGTCCTTGAACCACAGCAAGCACCAAAAAAAAAAAAATGCTGNAAAAAAAAAAAAATGCTGAAAATAAAATTGGGAATCATGAGAGAGAGAGAGCAAGACACCCACACATCTACACTGTCCACACTCAAATATTCACAGGAGGCATGAATAACGGCTCATATTAGCTGCAGAGTATTTCAACAGGAAGCAGTAACTGGATCTAAAAGTACAGCACAGGATGCCGCAAATACATCAGTGTGATGCCATGCTTTTGTATACGGTAACAAACAACCTCGCCAGTCCATCATCATCATCGGCATATTATGCATGATTTAGTAGTGTAAATATGTTTGACTGTGTTGTATCTTTTTTGTTTTTGTTATAAATAAATGATTAACTGTCTCTGCTTACACTGGAATGCATTTTATCACGCAGCTACTAACAGCAGATTGTAATCAGTGTTTTCACAAAGAGCCCATGGGTGGTGAAGGTGCCCAGGAAATGGAACAATTAGACAATAAGGTGAAGAGGCATTTCTCTAATGGCGGGCTAAAGCACTCAAAAGTATCGTTTCTCAGTGGCAATGATCTTCTCCACGACCTGTTACGGTCCCCTTGAGAGCCCACTGAGCGAGGTGCATTAGCAGACTGAAGCATCTGGCTGGATGATGGCAATAGAATATATTACAAAATACAGTCTACAAGTTCATTTGGCAACAATTTACAGGCACAGGGTGCTATAGTGGTACGATTTTAGTACCTGAAATTATACAGATTTTCTTTCCACAGCTTCCTTTTTTTTTTTTTAATAAATTTTGAAATACATGTTAAAATGTCCATTCTTAATCTTTTGATAGGGTTTTTTTTTAACAACCAAACAGAACAGGAACTAAGGAGTGCCATAAACTAAAAGCAGGAACCAACTCAAAAAAGTTCCTTAACCATATTTATGGTTATGTTGCCTTTTACACACCATATTTCAAGTTCTGTGAAAATTAAGGCATTAACAGATTAAAAAAAAAAAAGTGACAACTTGGTTTGATTTTGCTACGAGACAACAGAGTCATTGTGTTGCTGTTGTGTAATCGTGATGCTTGAAAGGATGTTGGAAAGGAGAGTGCAGAAGTGGGAAAAGCGTCTGAAAAAGACGGGGGAAAAAATGAGCATCTCCATAGTAGCAAGGATGTGCTGAGTGTTTTTTCAGGTTATTTTTCCTGCTTTAGTACTGAGGCAATTTAATACTGCTTTAGTATTAAAATAATTAGCAAATTAAGGGTTATTTGAGTGTACAGACTGAATGCTGAACAGGTTGTGAAGAGGTCTGTCATTGATGATGCTCACGACACTCCTGGCCTTTTCCTGGTCATGAGCAGGAAGTTTTTAGAGGGAATAAAATGGCCCAAAAATTAAAATTCAACCTAGGTTTCTGCAGTCAACATACAGGTAAAGAGCATGAGAATCTCAAAAAGAAGAGCTATTGCACAAATTTACTCAGACCTGCTCAACCAGAAGAACATCAAATGAGTGACGACTTGTAAATATCATGATGATGTGTATACGGGGGGTGTGAATGAACATCTTAGTACAAACGAATTGTCAAAATATTTAAAAACTGAACCATTTTTTTTGCAAACTACAGCTGCAACAACTCCAACAATGAATCAACATAAATGTTCATATACACGGAACCTTGCAGATCTTGTCAACGCGCCTCAGATCTCACAGGCGCTGACAGACAATTTCATTATCCGTGATGAGAGTGGGTGTGAGGAGAAAAGATGACAGGGAACATACAACCTGCTGTTCGTGTACCGCAGCATCACGGCAAGACTGCAGCACAGTCATCATGACAGTCAGCAGCCATGTATACAGACCTGGGCAACAGGCCACCTGGCAAGAGAAAGAAGCCCTGCTTTCATATCTGGCTGTCAGCAGGTGTAGCCATGTCTCCATTTACATTTATTAAACTGTTGTCAAAAGCACATGATGCTGAGAAAACACGAGTGGGGGATTCATAAACCGTAGCGCACAAATTACTGCATCGCTATGCGCAAATATCATGGCGCAAACACGTTCCCTCATTCATAAATGCCTGTTAGCAACCTATTTTAGCATTAGCCTTGATAGAGGCGTCACTGTGATATTTCCTTATTTGCATGTCGCGGTAGCTATTCATAAAACAAACTGACATGCAAAAATTAAGACCTGCTTCAGTCCCATGGTAAATTTCAGCAGTATGAAATCTGGGCAACATTTAAAACTGTATTTACCTCATGTGTTAGTGATCAATAACTTTGATAAACTCTCTTAGCTGAGCTGATCAGTCAGTTTTTAAATGGTGAGTTTTAATGTGATCTGACACANGATAAACTCTCTTAGCTGAGCTGATCAGTCAGTTTTTAAATGGTGAGTTTTAATGTGATCTGACACACGTTCTTGTGCGCTCTGCTTCACCTGCTACGTTGCATGTCTGAGTTCCTCACATACACACACACACATTCCCCACCCACCCCCNCCCCCCTCCCCCCACGCAGATCACACACTACAGAGGTTAAAATACACGTTTAACTGTTATTTTAGTGTCAGTCTTTTAAAAACAAGGAGCTCTAAAGCAGAATGTATGTTTTCTTCGCTGATTTGTGGCTTTAAAACCAGATAAATCAGGATAAATGGTGGCTGATAAATATGCAGCAGCTCATTAACACGCTGATCTTCACTGGCTTTTATCTGTCACACCTCACAGCAAAACTACCTTCATGTGACAGTGGTCCGCTGATTTTTGTAGGAGAAGTTTTAGGAATGAGCCTCAATTATCACAGCACACATTAAGGTAATGCTACACTCCTTATCACCGTTTTTTTATGAATCTGGGCCTAGTGTGTCTTCCAAGGTGTTCATGAGGTTTCATGGACATGGATTTGACTACTCAGCAGATGTTACGAAACTGTTAACAAGTTGAACAAACATCATCATTGACTTAACTCTATATGTTTACATGCATAAATTACACAGTATAAGTAAGAATGTGGCAGTACTACAAATCTGAGGAGGGATAAAGGCTATAACGAGACATGTATTATGGACAAAACTAAGTCTGATAACAAGAAGACATTCTTCTGATATACCATAATATTTTGCATACATACATGCATTTTCCACCCTTTTTTGGGTACAGGTCACAGAGTAAGCAAAAAGAATCATAATGTAATGTGATATAGTGCCAGTTTGCTTACTATATCGAGGCATAAAAATCACTTGTCCAATCTTCTAGCAGATATTGCTCATACTGCACTGCATGGTTATGAGAGATCAAACTGAAACTGTCTTCAGGATTCCAAGAGAAATATTTCATGCCAATTGGTTTCTAGCTTTAATGTCAAAGAAAATTATAAATCATAGTTCAGTGTTGAAATAATCTCCTAGGACAATTTCAAGGATAGACAAATGATAAATATCGATATTGTGCCCATCCTTATTGTATATACGTATATAACATGTATTAGCAATGATGCTGGTGATGCTGACTATTATATTGCCCATGACCAGTCTACTACCCACAAAATCTATTTGTGGTTATACTAATCAACTACACAACCAGTTTGAGTAATTGGTAAAACCCTCTAGTGTGTTTTCTGGATGCATTGTGTGGTTGAAATCTTGAACCTTAAAAAAAAAAGCAACGATGAGACCCAATCTTTTGAAAACACATTGACAGAGTGTATTCAACAGAGATCCATCTTCTAAACTGTGCAGAGGTCAAAGGGTTCACTGCTACTCAAGTGAGAAAAATAAGTGCTTAGTAAAGGGCAAGGTTAGCTACTTGAGAATAACAAGCTGCGACTTGATCCAAACCCTGCTGAATGAGTGCCACAGTGCAACAGTGATTGACTTTTTTCATTATAAGAGCTGGGATCCAAACAGAGCAGACAGTTGCCAATTTGAGTCTTATGCTGTGTTCACACTGCAGGCTGAAGCAGCTCGGATCTGACTTTTTTGCCTCCATGTGACACAGATCTGATTTTTTTTTCTAAGCAGTGTAAGCAAATCAGGTTTTTTCATAACAGATTTGAGCCTCTTGCATATGTGGTCCTAGATTTGATTCACATCTGATCTCTGGCTATGTTTCTGCTGTGTGAACGGTGAGATCAGAATTCATGTGTTTTTTGGGATTTTTTTATGTCTCACTGTTGCCATCATCATTCAGTGTCTGCACCTCGCAGCCCAGGAAAAATAAATCTGGAAGACAGACAAGCGGTCAGCAGAGAGACAAGGAGATTTGTTAGACGATGAAGATTCCATCCATGCTAAACTAGAGGAACATAACTGAACCAAGCAGTTTTTAAATAAATAAACTGTGTGCAGTGTTTGTGTTGAAAATTTACTTGTCTCTCCCCCCNCCCCCCCCCCCAAACACAATCCTATTCTATTCTCTCAAATAGAAATATACATCTACAACTTGGGGGCCGCCCAAGTAAAGCCTATGTATGGGAAACACTGGCATGACAAATGGCCAAGAGGGGTTCCATTTTTATTGTTTGATGTTTTTTGTTGTTGTTCATAAGCGCAAGGGGAATCATGATTTTTTTTGGATTTGGATTTTTTTTTTTTTTTTTTTNTTTTTTTTTTTTTTTTTGTTAAAGGCATGCGTGGCCTTTTAGGGCAGAGCCATGTTCACGTCAGTGTCACATGCGGGTCACTTACAAAGATGAATGTAAACCTTCAAGACAAAAAGATCAGATGTGACTAAAACATCAGAACTGAGCAGAACGGCAGCAACAAAACACAAAAAGCTCCAAGGTACGTAAAAGCCTCTGGCCTGTATACTCAGCATTCCTGCTCTGGAAAAAGGTCTGCTTATATAGATTCCATCTGAGTTCAAACAGTGATACTCATGCATGCAGTTTGGATGACATCAATGACAGCGACCTTTGAACTGTAAGTGACGAGAAAGGACTCTGTTCCCAGTGGCATTCCATTAGTTTCAACAGTGGAGAAAATTCCTATCCTTTCATAACACAATATGGAGGAAATCCTGGGAGTGAGAGCAAATAAAGGTCATCTCCACCCTACACTCTGGCATCACACACAGACCTGTAAGTGTGAAGATAAGAACAAGATGAGTGCTTCGCTCTAAATAGTTCAAAGAAGTCAGCGGTGTAAAAACAAAATGGCTGAATCACCGAGCAATGGTCTGATGACCAGTGTTTTTACTCTCATACCTCTATTTACATCCTTGCTATGTTAAAAATGCTGACATCACACCTGTTGTCAAATGTGTATTTTGAGTGTATTATGCATGTACTTTTGTGTCAGAAATAAGCTTAAATTGTTGTTTGAGGTTGAAAGTGGACCGCTCCGCCTTCACGAACAGCTTCAATTAGCATCACAAATAGCTTGATTTTTATATGCCAACAAAAGCAGCTATGGCAAAGATGAGGCAGATAGACAGGAAGAGAGAAAGAGAACGACAGAGTGTATTACATCTGTAGAAGAGACTGTCCTGAAGAAGGATTAGAACTGATCCCTGGTTGGAAGCCACAGAGTCGGAGTTAATGAGCCCAATCAGTCCCCAGTGTGTGTTGAGGGATTAGCACACTGACCACCAGGATAAAACCTCATTTCAAGCCTGATAGCGAGCAGAGGAGAGAGTCGGCTCCACAGGGGATGAAAGCGAATAAGCATGGAGTGATGGGGAAGAGAGAGAGGAGAGATGGGTGAAATCAGCAGCTTTATAAGCAGCTAGAGGCATTCACAAAATGTCATGGGGTCTAATGACAACTGAAAATGTCTAAGACTTATCTAAGCAAGGCTGCTTGTGGAAGTGTTTGAATGTGTTTGAGGAAGAGAGAGTTGGATGCAGGAAGGAAGTCTTTAGCAGGAGAAGTACAGTAGATGTAGTCAGACACACCCAAAACACCAGATAAGGCCAATCAGAACAGCCGTAATTATCATCATAACCATCACCACCACATACCTTAAAGTAATTTTTAAAAATGTTGTTTATATATACAGTTGGAGGTATCTGTTATTAAAAGCCCGATAGATAGATTTTTTTTTTTTTTTTTTTNTTTTTTTTTTTTTTTTTGGGCTGATACTGGTTGAGTGTAAAACAAATCTGTTAAAGATATATTTCATTATTTATATATGTAATTTAAATTTGTCCTCATTGTCTTACCGCTATTCCAAATGATGATCCCATTACGCACAACACTTAAAAAATATCTCCAAACCTCCTTCGCTTTTCTGCTTGCACTAAATAACAGCTGGTACTGACATTGTTTTAGAAATCCAAACTATTAGAGCCAAACTGTGCTGTTTAAAAATCTCTGAAACAAACGTCTTGTTTAAAGCTTTCTCTATAAATACAGGACTTGAGAAAAGTTAAAGAAGGCAGACACTAAAAACAGTAGAACAAGAGGGTGTGTGTGTGTGTGTGTGTGTGTGCGTGTGCGAGACAGATGGAGTCAACCCTAGTGCTAAAGAAAACTTGCAAGCAGTCACATTCATACTTCCTGTATTTCCTATGAAGCACGCTGTCATTGTCAAGCCAACCACTGATCGTGTGACTGATTTTGCTACATATGTGTGTGTGTAAGCATGAGAGAAGCCACACAACGTTCATTTGAGTAATGTTAAAACACACCTGACTGCTGCAGGTTTTGTGACGTGATGTAGTTTTAGCTAAACTCAGGAGGGCTTCAACTAAACACACTAAAAACACTAAACGTTACTTTTTACACAAGTTTAGAAGGAAAAAGCACTGATTGATCATCAGGAACTTTGCTATTTCTGGTCAGACTGACTCTACAGATGATACAGACCAATGCTAAAAATGTACTAACAGTTACATTTGCCAGTGAAAACTCAGACTGTGTTCCTCTATGCCAGCGACTACATAGGACTCGCTGGGAAAGAGGGATATTTAGCTTTAAGGTTGGATTTACTTCAGATGTGCATTCCTGTTCTTACTATGGATAACAATATCTACCTATGGATAAAAATATATATCTATGCATAACAATATATAGCTATGGATAACAATATACAGCCATGAATAACAATATATAACTATGGATAATAATGTATAACAATATACAGCTATGGATAGCAATATATAACTATGGATAACAATGTATAACTATGGATAACAATATATAACTATGAATAACAATATGTCACTATGGTGAACAATATATAGCTATGGATAACAATATAAAACTATGGACAACAATCTATAGCTGTGGATAACAACATACAGTTATGGATAACAAAATATAGCTATGGATAACAATATAAAACTATGGACAACAATCTATAGCTGTGGATAACAACATACAGTTATGGATAACAAAATATAGCTATGGATAACAATATAAAACTATGGATAACAATCTATAGCTGTGGATAACAACAGGTCAGTTAAACGTGTGGTCTGGCGGCTGTCTGGTGGGTATGGAGTCTGACTTTGTGTTGCTGCATGTCACTTGCATGACAGAGGAAAAGGAAACACAAAACAACTCCACCACTGGTTATTAAGAGACTTGCCACAAAACATCAGTGAAGACAGAAGACCTTGCCGTCATTCATATCTGTCCGTGTTTGTGTATGCATGTGTGTTTGTGTGTATACACGTGTCTATGCTGCACTACTTACAACAGACAGGGCCTGTCCAGATGCATCAAACTGTAAAAATCAATCTAATCACATGCACAATCACTATGGATACCAATATAACTATGAATAACATAGCTATATTGGTATCCAATCCAATCCTCTCACAGGAATATAGAGGCGGAGAGGCCAATCCCACCAACTGTCCATGTATCCCAATATAGCTGCAACATAATGTTACAAATACAGCATAGGAACACAACAGATAATTGCACATGATGGCAAATGCCAATGTGTGTGTGTGTGTCACTATTTAGATTAGTATTTCTATAAAAGGCCTTAAAGGACTATACCGGCGATTGTGCATATTTGATATACAACCAGAATCCATGTTACGTTAGTGACAATTTCCAAAACAGAAAACT
Organism: Lucifuga dentata; assembly: GCA_014773175.1. Lineage (NCBI taxonomy): Eukaryota > Metazoa > Chordata > Actinopteri > Ophidiiformes > Bythitidae > Lucifuga > Lucifuga dentata. The sequence continues at coordinate 24,632 of VXCM01001829.1, forward strand.
GTATTTTAATTTTCCTGTTATTTTTACAAATCCCCTAATCTTTCTAAGTCAAATATTCAGATGATACACACACCTTTAAATTCTGCATTTCGCCTTCTAACACTTATGCACAATTGTAGAAGACACAGTTGTCTTAATTTCTCCGTTAAAGCCGTCTTCTCCTGGGACTACATTTCTGGGCAGAGACATACATTGTCTTCCATGCAGCTCCATGTTCAGATCAGTTAAATAAAGTTACTTCGACAAAAAAAAAAAAAAAAAAAAAAAAAAAAATAGACATGTTGTTCGCTGGATTACAATATAAAACTATGGATAACAAGCATGTTTCAAGTCTCTACAAGTTGAGTTTAACAGCGTACTGGAATGAACTGAAACCAGTAGAAGGGAGGAAAAACAATCTAAAATTTACTGCTTAAGTATTATATTTTTGGAAACGGTTGTCAGTAACATGGATTGTACATACTGGGCAGTTGCACTAACGCCAGTATCTTCCTTTAAGCATCACAGTGATCCATCGATCCACTGATCCATAACCAAGAATTAAACCGCAGCATCTCATATCTCATATATTCTCATGTCTATACTGTTCACACAAGCTCCACAATCATGTCTCAAAACCAACGTCATGTCCACTTCATCTTTCCCTCTCTACATTTCTTTTTTCTGCTCTCCTGAGGTCCTTCATGGTTTGCTATGTAAATATAGTTAATGTGAATATTTTTATGCTAAATAGGAAAAAGTAAGTGCTGAAAACCACCTGATTGAAGGAGCATAAACAATCTGTGCGTACATTGATGTTGATGAGAATGACACATTACATGCTCCATGTGCATAAAAATGTGGGGGGCAAAGCTGTGTGTGTGTGTGTGTTTGTGTGTGTAGCATTACAGAGTAAGGAATGCATTTATCATCCAACCTCAGTGTTTACACATTCCATTCTTTCATGCTTCCATTCTTTGACGACTTCAAATGAAGGCATTATTTTGCTTTGCAAACAACAATAGCTATTAAACTTATGCAAACAGCTTTAATCAGCAAAACTGCCCACGCATTTTTAATAAAACCAAAAAAAACAAAAAAAAAAAAAACANAAAAAAAAAAAAAAAACACTGCAGGACATTCTTACTGCTACACAATCACACGTTGCCACCAACAGAAACCTCAACATCAGCTAAAATGGCTCATTCCAAAAACATATCCTGCTGACATTAAGATATGTCATTATTTGCATATTAGCCTTCAATCTAACTGTAAAACATTACAAACAGAAAGGAGCTACATAAGAAGCCAATATATGACATAGCTGCGGTAACATGATATATGCATACAGACATTTTAATCAATTTATTCCCACAATTATGACAAAAGCAACAGTTGTTTACATATATAATCACCCATGATAATCTCAGCTCCTGCTTTAACGTTTGTGCCTGTCGGTTGGATTTCACCATTTACAGTGACGGCATCGTTATTTTGTGTTAAAAGACCTCTAGTTTAAAAAAAGAGACAACAAATTAAATCATATCTCAAATGAAGGATAATCAATGGTCACACTGACCAGAATGTGGATGCTTTATAACTTTATAGCTGAAAAATATTGGGTTAGGGGTTGTGGTAACAAGATAAACTCTTCAAAGGGTGAGTATGATTGGTTTATGTCAAACTATGTTCACTAGTTTGAAGGTATCACCAGTAATCAACAGCAGGAAAACAGCAATCATGCTCAATCCTCTCACAGGGATATAGAGGAGGAGAGGCAGATCCCACCAACCATCCATGACTTAGACATGAGGAGCCAGAAAGAGTTTTAGGAGGAGATATGAAAAGATAAACTCTTTCAAGTCAACATCTCAGACAGCAGCACTTGCATATTTGAAAGAAAAAACATTTCCTGCTCTGGAAGACATTTTGGGTCAAGACAAGCTGGAAGAACTCCAGGTCACAGACAAAAGGCAACACAAGCTGACTAAACAGCAAAATACATCTCTACAATGTCAGCCTAGGAGTCCAAATAACCAGAGTATTTACTATATTCTGCAGAATTTAATTGATTGATTCAGATCAATTAAGGACATAACTCAGCTTTAAAGGCAGTCATACTAGACATGAGGTCTCAGATCTTTAAAGGAGAGTTGCAACAATTAATGTATGAACTTGAATGAATCTTGATTTCATTACCATTTCTGAGCCCTTTATTTGTTTTTGTCACCACATGAATAAGTTCATGTCTGAGATGCGAGGAATTTAAAAACAGTTTTGGAGGGCATCTTTTAGCAAACTCAGTTTAACTGAGTAGAAGTTAACATGCTAAGAAGCTTGGAGAAACATGCTAAGGAGCTACAACGCACCAAATCAACGCAATTTGGAGACCACGTGAAAAAACGCAGCATGCAAGGCAGCAACCCCCCAAAAGTCACGAAACTGGACTTCAACCTCTTTAAATGTTCACTTTTCTTGAAGACACTCAAGCTCACGTCGAAAGCGTTCATCTAGAGGAGGAAAGTTTTAGCAAAGAAACGCGTCTTTAAGCTGGTTTTGGTTTTGAGCAGCAAGTTGAATGTTTCGTTGAGCAACATGTTTCAGGCTGGTTTAACGTTTCGCTCTTAGACCGTTAGTTGTGTCTTACCTGACAGGATTAAGTCCGTGCCGGAGAGGAGTGAGTAGTGACCGGTTGGTGCAGCCTGGTGAGCTGTGGCTCGTCTCCGCGCTACATCCACAGCTGTCCGAGCACGCGCTGCTCCGAGCACGCGACGCTCCTCCTCCATACTGTCTGCCTGTCGCGCGCGCACGCACGAACTCACTTTTTTAACGGTAACTTTACATGAAACACGTCACAATATGTAGACTTCATAAAAAAAAATAAAAATAAAAATATATCGCAACCTGCTTGGGTTTTAAAGGACTAAGTAACGTTATATGAAACACGTCACAATATCTAGACTCCATTAAAAAAAAAAAAAAAAAANAAAAAAAAAAAAAAAAATATATATATATATATATATCGTAACCTGCTTGGGTTTTAAAGGACTAAGTAATGTTATATGAAACACGTCACAATATCTAGACTCCATTAAAAAAAATATATATATATATCGTAACCTGCTTGGGTTTTAAAGGACCACACCGGCGATTTTGTATGTTTAAGCCCATACTGCTCGCATGCATGTTACAAAACATAAAACTGTATTGTAGTTTCATGCTGTTTTGCCAAATACCCTAATCTTTTAAAATTAAAAGTTCAGGGATATAAAATTCAATGCTTCACCTGCTAGCATTTGCGTAGGATTGTAAAGGGCACGCACAGTCGTTTTAATTTTCACTGTAAAAAAAAGAAAGAGAAAGAAAGAAAGAAAGAAAGAAAGAAAGAAAGAAAAGTCTTCTCCTGGGACTTTTTCCGTGGAGCTCCGTGTTGAATCCATTAAATTGCATCAACATTTAAAACATGTCTCATTTGCTGTCATGGATATCTCATGCACGTTTCAAGTCTCCACAAGTTTATTTTCACAGTATACTGGAATGAACTGAAACCGAAGGCAGGGAGGAAAAATTCTTAAACTTACCGCTCCAGTAGTGTGTTTTGGAAAATGTTTGGCAGTAATCTATATGTATGGGCTCAAATATGTAAACTCACTAGTATGATCCTTAAATCTGCAAATGAAGACATTGGACATTTAGACGTTGTCCCTGTTCTTCCACATAGAGCAGCCCTGATATATTTCATTTTACGTAGCTGTAACCATAAATTTGCTTTAAATGTTTCAAAAACGAGTAGAATGGGCCAAGTAATACACCAATTCAAACGTGCTTCTTGTGAACACAGAGGAGCAAATCTGCTTGGATGTAAAGCATATTGTCTTTCAGCAGTGGATGAGATGTTATTTATTTATTTATTTATTTATTTATTTATTTATTTAGCTGTAGTGGTCATTGTAAAGCAGAGTATAATGAATGAATGACTGGTATACAGTATGGATGACTGTAGGCTGTGTTTGACTGACACCTAGTGGACATTTACGATAATTGCCGCTTCAATTAAAGGGCGGCTCCACCGATTTTACGCAATTCAGTTTTTTTTTGTTTTTTTTTTTGGTCAACATTAAGCAATTTTATACGATGCATAAATTCTAGACTACATAGCAGAAAGAAATCTCATCTTCTCATCAGTTAGTATAATAGCGGATGACCATAAATGCCTTGAATGAACTAATAATGTTTGTACTTATAGAGCAACCTTGCACAAAATTTGCAGCATTCTTGAGAGCAGGTGAATAGGTTTACAGTCTTGAAGGGAATGACCTTTAGGATGTATGATTGGTGGAAGAAAAAATGAGAAGGATGAATATTTGTATGCCATATACAAATATATCATGTGTAATTGCATTGAAAGAACAGACACGTGTTACCAATGAAAGCTACATGATGCATGTGTGTGTAATTTACGGAGGATCAAAGCTGTTTGGTCTCTGTCAAACCTACCTGCTTCTTCCCACCCCATACCACTGCCTATTTCTAGGGTGTTGTTAGGGTGTCCTGACTGGTTGCTAAATGCTCATAGCCATGGCCGTAGTCATTGAGGACAAAGAGGTCATGATTTTTGTTGTTTTTCCTGGTAAACTGGGGTTTAAAGAGATCTGAAGAGGTCTAAATTCCTGGTTACAGCCTTGTTCATAGCAGTGTTTTTGTAATTAGTATGCAATACATGTCCCAGTTCCATACTACATACCAGCAGTACACGGTATACTTTGTACTAATTTTTATGCTGATTTTGCAGTTTGTTTGCAATTTAAGGAACATACTACGCCATTTTGTGCTTTATTTGCATCATTTTTGGATACATTCTGCTGGTGTCTCAGGACTACCCATGGTTTGTTTTATAGTTTCCATTTGTGTGTACATGACACAATCCAAATCGGTTCAGTATGTAGCATGGAAGTGAGACACAGTACTAGACTACCTGCAGCAGGTTCATGCCAGATCACAAACTGGAAGAAGGGTCAGTTTGACACTACAGACCGAAAGCAAACGAGAGCAAATCATTCACGTGTTCAAAGAACAACACGAACTCCAGACAGATTAGTTTGTTTTGTTTACTGTGGGTGATGTGGAAGAGAATAAAGTGGTTGTGGTGTGCTTTGGTGTTTTACTCCATCAAGCAAACACTCAGTTTAACACGTTTTCTATGCTTTTTGAATAATGACATATTCTCATTGTCACAAAATATGCAGATAAACCATCCAGATGCAGTATACAAGAGTCATGACTCCATCTACAGGTTGCCTGTACTGTAATGATATTGGGATTGACATAATGAAGTAGTACGTGTTACCAAAAATAGTAAAAGAAAACTCCCTTCTAAAGTAGACCAGCCACATATTTAAAACAAAATTTTCACCACATTACTTGTAAAATGGTCTCTTAAACTTTTCAAAGTAACTTGGTCACTCAACTGTCATTGAAAAATAAATGAAATAATAAACGTGTCATTTTTCTTTACATTTGATGTACCTGTACTCCCCTCTACCAATACCTCAACTTATCCTATCTCAAATATAGGATTATATCATACGGGCTCTAATGTTTATAACACATATATCCATACTATGTTCATATAATTAATAAAAAAATAAATACATTTAACAAATACAAATTATTTTATAGCAGGTAAATTACCAAAGGAACAGATTATCACCCACAGATGTATTGTTAACACATTTTTTTTTTTTTTTCAAGTGTAGGATTTTCAATAAAACCATTATCACTCCTTGCTAATTTAAACCTGTAGTCTTAAAGCCTCTACACTGGTGTGTCTGTGCTATTGAGCTGGATGAGAGATCAGGCTCCTTCCAGTCATCTATAGGGCTGGACGTGAGCATTAGCTCACTAAAGGCTAAATGCTAACATTGTAACACACAGAGCAACCAGGAGTAACAAGTAGATGCTGATGATTTATGTTGGCAATGGGACCCAAACCCGTTGTTGGCTTTGCCAAAAGGTGGGGGCGCAAAATGTGCACGTCTACGTGTCTTGAACTTGTAAAAAGTTAATATGAAACAACTTCTTCTTATTTATGTTTTTTTTGTTTGTTTGTTTTTTGTTGTTGTTTTTATTTTTATTTATTTATTTATTTTTTTACAGGTTTTGCTTATTGTTCTGTTTTGTATAAATCTTTGTATAACATGTTTAGACATAACAAAAACAGATCACCAACCAACAAAAAAAAAGAAAAAATTTCATGCATAAGTTATGTCCCAACTCTAATAGATTGCATTTGTAGCTTACCATCTTAGAAAAATCTGTGTACATGTTTTTGTCTTTCGTAACATTTTTGTACATTTTTAGTCATTTCCTTTTTTCTTCTTTTTTTGTTAAAATTTATTTAAACTTATTTTCCATAATGGAAAGTACGGCCAGCAGTTCCAGGTATTGCTCCAAAATAGATTCCAGGCAGCCAACCTGTCTATTCCTCCGTGCTGGAGGCGCGAGAGGCATATTGTGTAGGCGCTGGCCGTGGGAAAATTTCTCTGTAAAAGAAGCTGCTGGGAAGCAAATAATAATCCTTCATGTTCAGTTCAGGTCCAAGAAATCAATCCCAGTTCCTATATTATTTCTTATTTGTTCATTTTCTCCTATTTTTCACCCCAAAAAACTTGAGAAAGAGGACAGACTAATACTACTAACAACCTCCCAAGGCTGGAGTCTGGCAGCAGATGTGGAACAGTCAGTCAATCAGTAGCAGACAAGGATGGGGGTNGTTGGCAAGGTCACCCCTATCTGCAGAGGTCTTCCTGTGTGGAGTCCCGCTGATTTTTCCTCTTCTTGCCGTTGCTTTGGAAGTGTGGTTTGTTGTTCTGGTGACTTTTGGTGCTGGAGGAGGAGCTCTGCTGTCCATGATGGCCACCCTTTTGGTGGGAACGAGCTGTCCTGGCCTGTGGAATAAAGACCACAAAGACCAGATCAATCCTACACAACAAATCCTCAGAACCCACAACATGTTCAATGCTAGAGGTCAGCTGAGCGTACCTTGCCTCCCTTGTTGCTTGCGGGTGGAGTGCTGGTAGTGTGGCTCTGTGTTCGGTGATTTGTGATGACACCAGATGTTTCTCTGTGGGCGCTGGAGTCTCGACCAGACTGCTGCTTGGCTGTCTTACATGGGGTACCATCAGAGTCCTGGGGAAAACCAAAACATGATTTAACCCCCCACTTTACTCTGACATCCAAACTAAACTTTGAAATAGGTGCTTAACCAAAGAATATTCTATAGTTAAATTTAATGGATACATACAAACTATAGTGAACTACATCTTTGCTACTGACTTGGTTGAAGAGTCAGTTTTTGTAGCTGTGGTTCTGTTTTTGAAATCAGGTGGTACAAAGGTAAATTGTTTTGAATTACAGAATTTGTACATTAAATGAGGCATGTCATTCATTTGGTAACTTTATGTTAGAACAGTCATAGTCACTTGGCGGCTCGTCAATTACTCGGTTGGGTTAATATAATACTTCAATCTCAAGTGTAGAAACACCTCTCACCAATAGGGGGCAGTGTGTATGTTGTTAATTGCTGTAGAGTGTCGACAACCTGTCCATGTCAGCAGGTGCTAGCTTACTGACACGCTGTGTGAGAAGATGCATCGATTTGTGGGGATAAAGTTTGCCAACACATAATGTAAATTGAAACTGGATAGCTGGAAATTTGCTCAAAATCTGGCAGGTTTACTAGAATTTTGGCACTAGATTGAACTACTGCTGAAACTGAAAAAAGTAAATGTAAGCAGGAATCAGATGCTTAAAATAAGATGTTAGTATAGTAATTTGTAGCAAAGGTTTTGTTCTGTTGTAACTATGTTATTGACCACTATTTCTAATTAAAATATTATACAAGTATACTCATGAAAGAAGTGTATTGTGGTTCTCCTGATGATCATGATCTGTCATTATGACTCACTGTGAGAAAATAGTGACTACCACTGTGTTAGAATGTGTTTATGTTGGAACACTTCATGTGCCACTAGCATTGTTGGAGTACAGTTTAGAACGTGTTACATCTTTTGTAGAAATATAAAGCATTTGCAGATTTCCCCAGCAAAAAAGACAAATTATGGGAAATAGAATATTACAAAAGACTGACATAAAGCAAAAAATGTCTATATAAAGAATCCCTTAAAATGAAGTATGACAGAGGTGATGGAGCTACAATGAGATGACTCATTCAACGGTGTTTTTTCATGACAATTTCGACCCCGAAATTCTATAGGTATTTGTGATGTTACCATTTGAAGGTTGAGTTATTTGTGTGTCCGCAGGTACTGACCGCTTCACTCAAGCTGGAGGTGGATGAAGAGGATGAGGAAGGGGACAGCGGAGAGGAAGAGGGCGAGGAGCGCAGTGAAGGGGATGGAGAAGAAGAGTTGGAGGAGGTTTTGCTGTGGGGAACTGAAGGCAGCACCACAACATCATCGTCATCTGGAACATTGTTGTTGCATTCATCAAGCTGCTGGGACTCCACCAACAGCGTGACATCATTTCCTATGGCAGTGGAGAGAGGACATACATTAAAAAAAAAAAAGNGGGGGGGGGGTGAGCTTCTGCAAGCCCTCAAGCTACATCATACATTCAAAAAAATTGCATTTCCAATTGTTAATGATAAATTTGTTCTTATTTGCCATCAGAACATCAGCTGCTGGCTAATCATTCAGTACTGCTTCTATGCATGTATTAGCAAAGTGATTGCTGCCCTTAGCTGCAAAAAGACTTGTAGCCTAACTAATAACAGTACGTATGCTAGCCAACCTCATCAGGACAGCATATTGAAAAGTCTGTCATTTTATTAGATAAGTACTCACTCCTCTAGAAAACCTAAAAAAAGAAAGCATACTGTGGAACATACTGTTGAGTGGCAGATCATTCTGAGATTGGCTCCCCCAGTGTTTTCTGATCCATTCCCTGTATTCGTCCACCTCCTGAGTCACCCGGATTATTCGGCCAAGTATGCTGTGATTGGATGAGAAGAGTTATTCTTAATACAGTATGTGAATGTGATACTTAAAAAAAGAAATTTTACTGCTAATGTCCTTGTCTGATATTTTTAAGATCAAATACCACATAACCAAGCCATGACATGCATGCAGCTTCTTACCTCTCAGTCTCATTATTGGGGTAGAACTTGGCAATGGGTGACACAGCATGGCTGAGCACCACATAGGCATAGTCAAACGCCTGCTTCACTTGCATGGCACCGTAGGAACTCCTGCCAACATCGTTTTCTATTGGATGCAAGAGAGGAAAATATGAGTGATTAAGAGCATAATGTTAAATAAAATCCTTTTCGCTGATCATTCTCTTTTGGTGTGTTCACGTGTTGACAGCAGAAAAACCACCTTACTGCAGAGGGCAGCGGAATGCAGCGCCAGACAACAACAGTAGACGCAGAACCGTTGCCATGACATTTGGCTGGATGCAATAGCAAATCAATATTGGCAGGATGCAATGGTGAATTAATATTGGCGGGATGCAATAGCATTTTATAATTTTGCACAATGTTTTATAAAAACAGGAAAGCTCTGGCTCTGGCTGTTTTATACGCTCATTTACAGAACCGACAAAAAAGGCAGACACGCAGACTCATGGGTTCATCCCATTTTACAAATTGCTGGGAGAATTACAATGGCTAACACAAGAACTGAGGATGGATGAAGAGACATTCCTGAAGATATTTCAGATTGTTGACAACTCAGCTGTCCGTCTTTGACCCAAGAATATCAACATGCGGTTTGTCTTTGCAGCTGCGGTAAGCAGAAAAAGTTGAAAAATTTGAACTTTTGACGGCACGTTTCCGTCTGGCCGCACAGTGTGTTTTTCGTTGTCTTCTTATTGAAAAGAATGGAACATCCAGTTTTCCGTCTGCCGTACACAGTCAACATGTGAATGCACCTTTTGAATGAAAATTTATTTGTGGTAAAGGAATTCAAACTGGCGACCTTTTGAAGACAAGCTCCTTTTCCATCCATTAGTTTTGAGTCCACTGTTCCTACCTGGTTGCAGTGGGTCCTCGATATATAACATGGAGGGTCTGTAGCCATCCATCATGTTCTTCTGAACCTCATCTTTGGCAACGTAGCAACCTCCGTCTTTTATCCTGATGCCTGTTTTCAGGTAGTTGAAGTGGCGTCCATAGAGCTCAAAGAATTCAATAAGCAGAACACCAATGTTGATGTTTGGACTGCACACATCCTCTCTGTAGTGGAGCTGGAAGAGGACACATTACAAGTGGATATCAGCATTATTCTAAATGGCTAACACTGTGTGAATTTCACGTTAAATTAATTAATTAATTAGTTAATTTCCTTCTGGCAAGCGTTACAGGTCAATGAAGGCCCGCACATCCAGACTAAGAAACAGTTTCTACCCTTGGGCCATCAGAACACTAAATCACCGCTGACCTGGACATTACTCTGTCAACGTCACCATCATGTGCAATTCTGTTCCCATGGCACCTTGTTCACCACTTTAAATCGGTACCATGTAAACTGTGAAATATATTCTGATTGCTGCTAACTAATATTCTGATTGCTGCTAACTACCTGGTGTTTATTACTCTGTGCAATACTTATTGATTGCTGCTACCATCCCTGCTACTGTTGTAAATATCGAAATACACACATCTATATCTATATATATAAATATACTTGATACACTTTTTTTGATATACTTTGATATACACTTTTGATATACTTTGATATACACTTTGATAAGTATATTTATCTTTTCAGCTGTGTAAATATAATTTAAATAGATGTGTACAAAGTTGTTTTTACTCTTTTTTATACTTTATACTTATGCACTAAGGGAGAAGCACCTGTAATTTCATTATATGTTACGTGTAATGACAATAAAGCTATTCTATTCTATTCTATTCTATTTAACAAGTCATTCTCTCCAGACATTGCAGCTGGTAGCATAACAAGTTGCAGTATTGCCCCAGGAGAATACTGTTCAGACTGAATAAACATCTCTGTCACAGACTACAGCAGAATGTATATATACTTTAAAAGATCTTAGCTTATTTCGTTTAAGTTATGCGATCGATGAGTCTGCAGTACTGCATTTAGATTACAGGAATTAACCTGGAGAGTAGTCCTGAAGACATCTACACTCAGAGCAAACTGTGATCAAAGTCAAATACATAAATATTTCTCAGAGTGAAGCACAAACTGAATAATCCCTTAATTACAGACGGTTACACTAAAATCATAAATCGGTAAATTGTGTTTACTATGCAGATGTAGCCTAGGAAGTCGGCACAGCTGACCTTTTTATAGTTGTGTGAATTTTTCCATTCACACATTTAGAAATCACCACTCTCGCAAGTTGCTTATAAATTAATTTCTAGGAACAACAGCAAACAGAGAATAGAGGAATTACGTTGCAACTCGATCAATAATCAGAGAACAGACACGAAAAGGCACCAATATTACTGGCTAAAGCTCCAGTACATAGATAAACATCAGCTCCATTAAACATTGAGTGATTCCTTTGGACTGAAGGCATTAAAAATCCCTCATTATGACATCTCCCACCCTGCCTCTACATCACTGTCATATCAGTATATCAGACCTGCAGGAAGCTGACAGCCATAAGGAAGAGACTGTAGGAGCCAATTCCACCAGTGAAAACTTCATTCAGGTCCCTCTGCAGCAGGAACTGCTTTAGTACCAAGACCAGGTAAGGCAGAACTGGGTATTTCTGCAGGACAAAAGACACACACAGCCATGACATGGTGAGGAACACATTCTGATGACTGCAGAAGGAAAACAATTTCAAACCAAAAGCATCAGGATTTTTGGTGGCCTATCCTAGTAATATTCATTAAAGTGGCCAAATGGGATATTCAAAGCCTGATTTATATTTTAGTATGAGAAAATCTGTACTATCTGGATTTTAACAATGCCAGTGCAAGTCGAAGGGCTATGAAATTCTGCCATCTAGTGGTCATTTTATGCAGCCTAAGCAATAATAATGGAAAGAAAAAATAAAATACATGCAAACTGCTACTTAGATTTCAATAGTAATGGTTCTCAATAACCTTAAAAGTTTTAAGAGAGATCTCTGGGAGTTGGGGTGACTGATATAAGGAAAAAAAAAAAAGATCTTTGTTCTCATGTTATTGAGACCAAGCGGAGACATACAAGCTACTCTAAAGTCCAATTATGGCTTATCATTACACCTACTTTTATTTCACATTACATAAGTGAGTTCATTGTTACAATATTGGATGAGTTAGTTTCAGAAATCATAATACCCTTCGAAAACATAAGCCGCATACCTCTTTGAATTCCTTGATGAGTCGTGCAGCTTTTACGCCGCTCTTCACATTGAAGCTGATGTCCACTTTGACTTCGGTGAAGGAGTCAGTCAGTTTAATGATGGGAACCTGGGGACACACAAGGCAGAGGTGTTGCTGGTGACAACTAACCTGCCCACTCATCACTATCACAATAACCACAAAAAAAAAAAGAAAAAGAAAAAGCTGAAGGATACGTGTCCAAAGTCATACTATATTATCAATATGCAGTTCAATACAAATAAGTCTTCTTTTTAATATCAAGTTTGGAATGTTTGACTAATGTAGGCAGGAAAACAGGAGAAAAAGGACCATTGACCATTGTCTTTTCTGTGACAATGGTCAATTTCAACATCTCACCTCACTTTGACACTTGCTCTTTCTTAACACTACCAAAAACCAAACAGTCAGCAGTTTAGTTCAATCATTTTGTTATATGGTACTACACCATATTCACAACCTGCCTCCATATTTCAAAGTACTTAAGTCCTGAACCCCAAAATTTTCTTTAAAGCTGGTGAACTATCCAAGAAAAAATGACTTCCTGCACACCAGGCTTATATTCAATAAAACACAACTCTTCCATTTATTATTGTGAGTTGTACGTCAGTGAACTGGCTAACTGGCAGCTAACGTCACAGATCTATGCTTGTGGCAGGTATCATGAATCTTGACTCTTAGATTTACGAGGCACAACTGATAGTTTTAAAACGTAAAACCCGGCCATGGAAAATGACTCAGTTATAATGTTAAATGACCATACCACCCATTTTGCATGTTTGAGCCTAATATATTCAATTTTCAGACAAGTAAATTTACTGACAATCATTTCTCAAACCATACTACTGGAATGGTGAGTTAATTTTTTTTTTCCTGCTTTCCAGACCACCATTAGTTTCAGTTCATTCTGATATGCTATTAAAATCAACTTGTTGATACTTGAAAGTTCTTGGGATAGGTAATCCATCATCGCAAACAAGACGTGTAATCAGGTTTTTTTGAAGTTTTGTAATTTGAGCATTTAAGTGCAATAAAAAGCGTGGAGTGAATGATGTATGTCTCCACCAGGGAATACAGTCCCAAAACAAGACCTGCGTTTATTGAAAAATTTTAGCAACCGTGACTTCATAATTTTGCGTAACTATTAGCAGGTGAAACTTCGATTTTTAAGGTGGGTGTATCGCTTGAATATTTGAGTTTGAAANTAACTATTAGCAGGTGAAACTTCGATTTTTAAGGTGGGTGTATCGCTTGAATATTTGAGTTTGAAATATTAAAAGATTTTGCAAAATATCAGGAAAGCTGAAATATGGTTTTATTGTTTGGGAAATGATTGTCAGTAACGNGATTTTGCAAAATATCAGGAAAGCTGAAATATGGTTTTATTGTTTGGGAAATGATTGTCAGTAACGGTACATGTATGAAAATTGAATGTAGGCTCAAACATGCAAAATGGATGGTATGGTCCTTTAATACTACATACATACCCATCAAGAAATCTAAGCATGCTTGTTAATGAATAGTCATACCGTGGCCTTGTCCAGCACTTTGATAGAGTTCTCATCTGCAACGTTCCTCTTGCGAAGAGCCTCTTCCAGAGTCCAGAGTGGGAGCATCTCCCACTTTCCAAAAACAACCAGGTCAATGTCACTAGTGGAACGAGAGACATGACGGTCACACCACAAGTCGTACAACAGCGCAAAGGGTCATGACAGAGATAGACAGGAACTAGGATTGTAGAAGAGAAGGCATTAACCTACTGCAGCCATTTTCAAATATCCTCCACATTTTAGCTCAGGTCCAGGCAGAGGCTTTGCTTTCCCCTTGTGGATATGCAATGTGCAACATAGAGTGGGTGGCCTAGTAACCCTAAAGTGTCCATGTACCTCCTCTGCCTTATTTTTAATGCTGGATGTTACACACAGACCACAAACTACAGGCAAGACACAGGCAGGTAGATAATATAATATTCTGAGACACTCAGAAACAGATCTGCACTCAAGATACAAGCTGAGGAGTACAACCTAACCTACGTGCATACATGCACACACAGCTTAGTGCTTTAGAGCGCTCGGTACAGTATCTAGAGTCCACTAATCCAGGTGAAATGTCATTGCATTTGTGGAATTGGGGTTGCTTCCAGTTATTTGGTGTGCGCGTGGGAGGATGTTTGCTAAAGGTTCAAGGTCTTGCTCTGAATTAAATGTAAAAAAGACCTGGGATCACCAGCCCGAAAACTACTAGGCCCCTAAAAGCAAGGTCCTCAAAGCAAAGTCAAATAATGACTCACTAGCTAGACACAACACATTAAGTATTTTCGGTAAGAAGCCATTTCATAATCACAGTTCGGCAATGATTAAAAAGGCTCTAGACTTACTATAGACATTTACACAACCTGAGGCTCACCTTGTTGGCAGATAAAGACCAGTGCTGAAGCTCCCAAACACTTGAACCTGGAGAGAAGAAACACACACAGACAAATACACACATACATTAATTTAGGGCTTTTGCTTTTTGGATTTATTTATGCAAAGGCTGTGACGTTTAAGATCATGTTGATCACATTCAAGAATACAAAAAGACACACATAGTATGTTAATATGTTAATTTTACACAAGGCTCTAATTATATTTTTAAATTATTGAGCATACTCCAAAAGAACCTGAAAAATCAAGTCATTGTGTTTGACTGTTGGTTTTATGCACTGTTGTGCTGCTCCTGCCTATGAGTAAGGGAACATATTAATGTGTTAAATATCTAGTACTACACCATCAAAGACCAAATATACCACTGTATACTGTGCGGAGAAACAGTGTAAAACTTTAAGGTGCCATTGATTTTTTCAGACTAAGTTCTGGGGTTGAGGTTTTGCATTATAAAAACCTGTTGTCCAAGCTACATGAGTAACATCACTTTACAGCTTAATGTTGTATTTTATTAATGGCTGACAATTTGCACAAGCCCAGCACAAAACTATCTACTGGTGGGGAAAAGGAAATGGCGTAATTTCACTATTTTATAAACAATTTCAGGTAGCCATATTACTCAAATATGCCTTCCAAAATAAATGTTCCAGGACCCGAAACAATTTGTTCATGCTTTTGCATGTCATGTTGAGTCTTCCTGTTAAAGTCTTTCATAAAAATAAAGTTGAAGAAAGAAAGTGTAGATTAATTCAAATGTCTGCAGAAATGCTGCATGTCCCTTGCTGTGAAAAACTGACTCAAACCTGACAGTGTAGTTACATACACAATAGTCTTTAGCCAAGGACCTCTTAACTATTCTAGAATAGTGATTAAGAGAAGGCTTAGAACTCCCACATTTTCCCTCTCATTGAGCAGAGCACAAATTAGTATATGGACAGGAATAGACTTAAGCCTTGAAACCTTTATTCCCTTAAACCTCCTCCCTATATCCCACCTCAACAAGCTGTAGTAATTCTCCAAGGAGCTTAGCCCTGTGCATAACTGGGCTGTAAATCAGAGCCATGTTTGTGAATGAAAACTGAAAAATAATACAGCCGGTCACAAAACAGTGTTTTCCACAGGCTGAAAATTTACTTGTGGTGGTGGGTGGCACGGCGTGTGACGAGCAGGTTCAGTAATAACATAGTCCAGTCATCCTCAAGATCCGGACCAAACCACAACTGTCTCCGGACTCTGAGAAAATTATACTTTTCATATATATTATTTGTATTATCTACAGGACATTGCTACAACACGAGTCAAAAGTCTCCGCTGCAAAGTGAAACATGAAAAATGTCTGACTGAGAGCTGACAGCACAGCAAGTTTTGTTTGATTTCATCAGCTCACATTTTATTAAAACATTTGTTACACAGCCCACTGGGGCATGGCGTCCTGTTGTCTTCTGTCTGTAAATTTTAGGCATCACCTCATTGGTTTCAAAACTTCTCGCCAAAGGACTGCAGTTGAAAATTAGCCAGCTGGCTAATGCTGGCGCATTTACAGAAATGTTGGTTAATGTGCGTTGAAATGAAATATACATGTCGCGGCTCGCAGCACTATGTCCCAAGAGCTGCTAAACACAGAGCATGCACACTTTCAAACACACGGGCCTATCAGCAGGATCAGTGTGGTGGTGCTGATTACAATACCAAGCAGAGCAGCGTGCAGCCAAGAGATAAGAGAGAACAAGAGGATGCATTGTGAATGCTTACAGACATTGGCTGGCTTTTATATTAACTGTGGCAACAGAGTGGCTTTAAATTTCTGACAGCGTAGTGATCAGGTTTGTCTAATAATCACACTGAGCTCATCCATTCTAAAGGTGCCGTCACTGTATTCAGTGTGGTCAATAAATCTATTTCACTAATCTATTTATCATTTTGTTTCTTTCAAAAGAAAAGAACTTTTAGCAACATTTTCTTCCCTGAAGTTACTGGTTCAATGTGTGTGTGTGTGTGTGTGTGTGTGTGTGTGTGTGTGTGTGTGTGTGTGTGTGTGGAGCTTTTTCTGCTTCAGCCAAGCTTTATTAAACATACAGCTAGAGGCAATTTGCACCCTGACTATCAGCAACACACCGAAAAACAATCACATCTGTCACACCTTACTATGTAGGGAACAAATAAACACTTTTTTCAAAGGAATGTCTAACATTTCAGCTCCATCTCAGGAATCTCAGACAGTCTGCCATGTGGGTGAGGCTTCTGAGGAACTCCTTGCCAGGAAAAGCCATCAGTTTAGTCTAGCTACACTGTCCAATGATAGTAGCTTAGCCTAAACAACTACTACGTCTGGCTCTCTGGGAAGCTTTATCTTTACAGACCAAAAACAACTAAAACAAATATATATAGATGACATATGTCTACATACCAGCATTAAGGACCATACCATTCATTTTGCATGTTTGAGCCTAATATATTCAATTTTCATACATGTAACATTACTGACAATCATTTCCCAAAACATACTACTGGAACAGTGAATTAAAAATGTTTTTCCTACCTTCCAGACCGCCACTGGTTTCAGTTCATTCTGGTACGCTTTTAAAATCAACTTGAAACGTGCTTGGGATAGGTAATCCATCATCGCAAACAACACGTGTATTCAGGGTTTTTTTTTTTTTTCAAAATTTCGTAATTTTAGCCTTTAAGCGCAATAAAAAGCACAGAGTGAATGTATCGCTCCACCAGTGAATATAGTCCCAAAAGAAGACCCGCGTTTATCAAAACATTTAAACGACCGTGACTTCATAAGGCTGTGTAACTATTAGCAGGCGAAACATTGATGTTTAAGGTGTGTGTATCACTTGAATATTTGATTTTGAAAGATTAAGAGATTTTGCAAAGTATCTGGAAAGCTAAAATATGGTTTTATCCTTTGGGAAATGGTTGTCAGTAACCTTATTTGTATGAAAATTTAATATAACAATCATGCAAAAACATGCAAAATGGGTGGTATGGTCCTTTAAAGTTTGCTGTTGTAGGAGCATAAGTTCACTTTAAAGTTAAATTACAGGAACTAGCATTGTTATATATATATATATATGTGTGTGTGTGTGTGTGTGTGTGTGTGTATATATATTATTTGTGGGGCTGAAATAAGTTTTGGATTTTTTTAAGTGTACCTCAGCACTGGGCCACAGGTCGTGGATGACTCCCTTGATTCTGTCCACCACCTCCAACCTCATTTTCTCCTCCTCAGGCCGTGGGGAGATGTACTCGTAGAAGTCATTGATCTCCTCATGCAGCCTGCACAGCACACAGAACACAACAGTGTGAGGAGGGTGGAGGAATTACGAAGATACACAGAAAATGTACATTTAATAAAAATTTGAGTAAGTATATCCCAACAGACTATTCGTGTGCATGCTTTCAACTTGAATCCATCAGTGTGGGACCCAGGACAAGCAATGAAAGTCTGGACCAAAGCACATCTCCAAATGCACCCATGGATCTGATAAATGAGCAACTGTATCAGGCATAATATATACTGGGAAGCTCCCAAATATGAATATATGTGTGTAACTTTGTGAGTTAACATAGGGCAGTGCTGAAAAAGCATTTAATATCAGCAAATGGATGAATAATGATGGTTAACATTTTTTAAAAAGAAAATGATTATCATTTATAGTAGAGCAGCTGGCTCAACAAACCAGATTGGTACAGCCAAACCCCCACAGAAATTTGCACACAGAATCTTTATTTGGTAGTTAATGTAGGAAAGAATGCCAGTGCCCAACTCTTCAAATTTAACAGGCAAATTAGTTTTACTCAAGCCAAACCACAGTTGAAGCCCAAACAATGTATTGTATATTTCTACCATTTCTTGACACAGATAATTATGATAAATATACATACAACAATTAATCTCTTATATGACTGAAGTCTTGTCAGCTGGTGATGACAACTGATTCAAAGAAATAAAGAAATTATACAGTGCATTGTGTTGAGTTTTTTTTTACTTAATGCATCTACTGAGGATTTGCTGTGCAGGTACATACTATTAAGAACATCAAGATTCACAGCAACACCTTCATTTCTCTACTACAGCAACTAGACATGGAGAAGACATACATTATCAGCACAGTTACCTGACAGAAATTACCAAAAAAACTGCTTTGTCACACAATAACCGTAAAAGGTTGATTATTTGATTAACACTAATATAAATCCATCTAAGGAAATACTGGTATTAAAACATCCACATGCGTGAAGTTTAAAGTCTTAATGGTGACACAAATCTGCACAAAGTAGGGCTGTTCCACGTGATAAGATTGAGCAATGGCTTAGCTGGGCCTTCTATTATTGTGTATTGGGAGCTGAAGGCAACTCCCAACCTTGAGCTCAGGCTTGCTCAGATTCTCCGCTTTGCTGTTGCACTCAAAGATCAATCAAATTCAACTTTGACCCATCCGCCGCTGACCTTTCATAGTGCAGCCAATGAGAAAATGGTTGTAAGCAAGAGTGACACAACAACAGAGAAGCTCATAACCTGCGTAGCGCAGGTTCCTGAGTTGTGCAACACAACTTTAAAATCTTACCATGATCTGGCAGAAAGGTGATTGCATGGCAAAATGTCAGCAGTCAGACAGGTCTCCTAGGTTTGGAAACTGGCATATAATCTATGGTCGTATCGACTGTGTCTACCCCAGGCTCTTATTGATGACGCACCCTGTTCCATGAGCTGACAAAGGTGCAGGGCATTGGGAGAGTTGACAGCAAGGAAAACAATGCGCAGTTCACTCTCTGAGGCATGAATAACACTTATCACGTAAAACTGGCTTAAAGGCTAAAGTTACTCAGAAAATGCACTGTTAAATGAAATACAAAGAAGAACACAAACACATTTGCAGAATGACAAACTTTGGAAAACATCAAGTCAAAAGTTCAGAGACTGAAAAATTCCACTGGTTGCTTTTGAAAGTTTGAACTCCTAAATCTTTTAGAAAAGGACATCCAGTGACTGTAACATCCTTTTACTGCTGTGGATTGTATCCGTCAGACAGAGCTTTCCTTCAGTGTGAAGAGAATTTCTCCTTGAAAATGCAACCTGGGCTCCCAAACTTCATTACTGATTATTTATTCATGAGTTTTAACTCTCCACTCTATCACCATTACCATCTAACACCATTGCTTGACTTTTCACAACCCCAGTGCTGCATCTAATATGATAGATCTCATCTAAACTGCTTCTTGTCTATACCACCATTAGCTGGAGAAGCTGTGTGGCTGAAATATGTTGTTCAATGTTGCACGATTAAAGGCCCACTGCTGTGAAAATCTTACTTTTAAATTAAAACATGTCATTTTTCAAGTTTTTTGTTTGTCAACAAGCATGTAGTACTTACTACGATTTTTTGGATATGTTTCAGTAATCTTAGATCAAGAATTTTGGTCAAAAAGAGTCTGTTTTGAATATGTAGTTCTATAACCTATGACTAGGGAGGTCATAAATGCTCAGACAAATAAGACTTCAGGTGAGTTTTGCATTTTTCTTGCCTTGAACATACTGCTCCTCCCTGTGACTGCATGTAAGTAAACAAACAGGAGCACATGCATCTACCTTGAAAACAGGGTGCATGTGCTCCTTATCAGACTCAACTTCAATTAAAAAAAACAAAACAAAACAAAAAAAAAAAACACGATTTGATGAAGAAAGAAGAGCATCTCAAATTCCAATCCAGATTTCTACCACGAAGGTCAGTCTCAAAACGTTAACGTGTCACCATGACTGTCACACTGCCAGCAGGATGGACTTCAAGTTCACACGGTTTGCTCCGGTCATGTAAGTCATTTAACAGCTTGAACGGTTTAATGTTGACTTCTTTATTGTTCATTAAGTATCAGATGTGCTGCATGTGTAACATAATGCTCTTCTTGTTTATGACTGACAAATTGCTTTTTGTAGCCACACAGAGAGTTTTTACACAATTATGTTTTTATTTTATTTTTAATTCATAGTTATGAAGGATGATATTTGGCAGTTAGGCTGTTTGTGAATTTCTCAGGGTCTTTTCTCCATGTATTGTCAAGTTAAAGGACCATATCACCCATTTTGCATGTTTGAACCGAATATATTCAATTTTCATACATACGTTACTGACAACCATTTCCCAAAGGATAAAACCACATATTTCAGCTTTCCTGATATTCTGAAAAATCTCTTCATCTTTCAAAATCAAATATTCAATCCATGTTTCTCCTGCTAATAGTTATGCAGCCTTATGAAATCATGGTCATTTAAATTTTTCGATAAACACAGGTCTTCTTTTGGGACTATATTCCCTGGTGGAGACATACATTCACTCTGCGCATTTTATTGCGCTTAAATGCTAAAATTACAACACTTCGAAAAAACCATATTGTTCACGATGATGGATTACATATCCCAAGAACATTTCAAGAATTAACAAGTTGATTTTAATAGCGTACCAAAATGAACTAAAACCAATAGTGGTATGGAAGGTAGGAAAAATTTTTCAATTCATCGTTCCAGCAGTATGCTTTGGGAAATGATTGTCAGTAACGTTCAGTTACATAACACGTATGAAAACTGAATATATTAAACTCAAGTATGCAAAATGGATGGTATGGTTCTTTAATCTAATGTTGTTGCTGATCACAGCATGTGGTGATTGGTGCAGAAAAAAAGCTAAGTCAGATGATGTGTTTATCAGAACTTTGCAGCCAGTTTGTTACTGTAGATAATCTGCTTTTTGTTTCAAATTCTTCAGTTTGTTCCATTTGTGTTTACACACGGAACTTGTTTGCGCAAATAAAACGAGTCAGTTGTATTATTTTAGGCATGTGTGTGTTTTTTTTTTAAATATGCAATAAAAATGGAGTTGACACAATATTGTGCAACAACATGTAAGTCTTTGTACATACAGGTCATGCATTGTAATCACACCTCCAGTCAATTTAGAGTTTCCAATTCCCCTACCCTGCATGTCTTTGAAGGTGGGAGGAAACCCACACAGACACAGGAGAACATGCAAACTCCACACAGAAAAGGACCTCGTTGGATTCGAACCCAGGGCCTTCTTACTGGAGGAAACAGTGCTAACCACTGAGCCACTGTGCCGCCCTCAGATGAAACATTTATATTGTTGCCATGCTGTGTGTATCTCTGACAGAATGTTTGTTAGCATTTCACTACGTGCACTTCACTGCAGGGGAACACACAAAACTTATCATCAGCCAATCAGATGCAGATTGTCAACTGAGCAGAAAACCTGACTCAGCATGTCTCCAGCAAAGTGAACCAGAACCTTCAGAAGTTCATGCATTTTCTCACGTTTTCTCCTCATTCCTCCAGCAATGTACTGAAGACGAATGCTTATTTGATAACAAGGCAGTGATATTGCAAAAAGGTCAGTTTAGAAGGATTGAGACTCGTTCAAATCTTCAGGCTTGGTTGGAAAATGGGTGCAGTAAAATTGGAGTAAAGCTTTAGTCTTCCTCTCAGCAGTCATGCCAAGGCGTCACCGAGCAAAGCAATTTCTAAGGCCAACAGTTGAAGACAGGTTGTGCTAGGCAGGTCCCAGATATGAATTTATGTAACTGTGTCAATGTGAAACAGGGTGCCACAAAAAAAAAAAAAGTCAACCTTCCCTTGACAAACAAGTTTCTAAAAGTGAAGGGGCGTCTCCAGCAGTGACTGAGCTCCCTGAATAATTCCATTATCACCTCTCCTGTGGAGGTACAAGTAGATTCATGCATATCAGCAAAATCAATGGTTGGAATAAAAGTTCAACAGATAAATGTTCTGTCCTAATGGCATGAATTTGTGAGTCGTCTATCAGGAACAGGGCTGTTTTTTGGCATAGGCAACCCAGGCAGTTGCCTAGGGCGCCTAAAGAATGTTTTTTTTTGCCTATTTATTTTATACTCCTGCAACCTGCACTTGGTCCGTTGGTAAAATGGTATTCATTCATTTCACTAATGCTGTAAGTCAANCAGCTGACAGTTTGGAGCTCATATTTTCCTGAGAAGAGGCGTCCTGCCGACCAGCCTGAGACACAGCAGCACTACTTTAATGGTTAAACTCGCGCTAGGGACTGTCATGCGGGAGGCGGGAGGCGTAATTCTCTGGAATGACATGGGGCAGTACACAGAAAATACTCTGTAAAGCAGGAAGTAGACAGAGAAGTATCACATAATGCATATTTTCCAAACTTAATGGGAAACAGCAGCAGCAGGAGGAGTCTGTGCAGGTAAAACTGCATTGCGCAGCTGGAAGAAGTAATAACGAGCAAAGTTAAAGTAAAACAAAAAAAAAGATAATAATGCAAAGATCAAACGCATCTGGGGCTCAAAACAGGAAGAGGAGAAAGCAAAAAAAGTAGGGTTAGAGGTCAAATGGTTTTCAAGTGTTTTCACTGGCTTGTAGAAATATTGTAGTCATATTACATTCTCTGAAATCCAAATTTAAGTCTAAGGAATAATTGAATATTCTGAACGAATACTCAACTACAGGCAGTCCCCGGGTTACGAACAAGTTCCGTTCCTACGGCTGTCTTTAAGTTGGATTTGTACGTAAGTCAGAACAGTTAAGTAAGGTGTGTATCTAGCGCATATATTTTACCTTTCTATGCATAAGAAGCCTTCCAGATATACTAAAACATCTTAAATATAATAATACCACTGAACTGCTGACAATGTGCAATGTTTTGATGTGTGTTGCAAAGTAGCGAGCCGTTTGTTATTATGAAACACTGTATGTAACTCGAATTTTTAATTTCATAGGCTTTATGGCGGTCGGCTCGTAAGTACAGATTGTTCGTAAGTCGGACGTTCATAAGCCGGGGACTGCCTGTACTTGTAAAATACTAATAAATGAATTTTGTTGTATTGGGAATGGTACTTTGGTAAAGTTTACACAAAAATACAGGGGGGTGACATACTTTTGGCCAATGCTGTAGTTACACTGTAGTGCCTCTATGTGACAAAAATACACAATAATGTAGACCCCTAACAAAGTGCTGTTAACAATGAGTGCAATGTGTTATAAGTTAAGACTGAAACGGCCTTTTTTTTCCCTATACATGTGTTTTGGGGAACGAGGGTGAAAGGGCGCCAATGGATGTCTCACCTAGGGCGCCAAAGTGGTCAGAAACGGCCCTGATCAGGAGACTATCTGGGCACGTGTGCAGTCACACCTGTCCACGTCACTTACTCCAAATACAGATTCTTTTTTTTATTATTATTATGCACTATACAGTATGTAGATGAAAGAAAAAAATAACTGAGTCTTAAGGATAGAATGAAAACTAGAGTTTTACTTTCCCAAAGTGGAGCAGAACATTAGGGCTGAACAAAAACAAAACATGAGCCATTAATAGTACCAGTGAAGACCTTGGATTCAGTAAGGACAGATGAAGTGACTGGGCTTCAGGAGCAGGTCAGCCGCTCACACGCTGACATGTCATTGGCTGGCTTTGCTCATGTACAGATAGAGGGACAAGCTGGTGGAAGGACAAATAATTCCACAGACATGCAGGAACACATGCACATGTACAAAACCAACTCCCATATATACTTGAGTAAAAGCTGATCTCGTATAAGCTGATCCCCTGATTTTAACCTGCAAATTTACATTTTTAAAGAAACCTGTAAATGAGTTGACCCCCTGATGTTGTTCCATCAATTTATTTATTTAGCAAATTACCTGTTTTTCTGGGTATTGTCATAGTATTCCTGTGATTTTCTGAAAATTATCTACGTACTGGTAAACATGATATTTATTTCAACAGCTGATTACCCTAACTGACCAATCACAACAGCGCTTACTGCCGCTGCAAAATGTACTGGATAAGACGTTTTATCAGGAAATATCTCATTCTAAGGTATGATTTAAACTATTTTTCATGGGTAGTGGTAATGGGCAGTATTTCCACCCCTGGAAATTTTGTTCTCTGGGATCAAATTTGAATTTCTCACATATAAGCAGACCCTCCTGATTAGATTTGTGAAATCTGGTAATAAAAACTTGGCTTATACTCAAGTATATATGGTATATTCTACACCAGAGTTGTTTCCTTTGTCAGATGATGGGAAAAGAAATTTAAAAAAAAAAAGGTTTTCCTGCAATTACAANAAAAAAAAAAAAAGGCGCAACACCACCCATTACTGTGAGAAAGTTGGACCAGAGAAACAGTACCTACCAAAACTAACTGTTTTTGGATTACACTCTGAGGAGTAGTTTGTGTGTGTATGTGTGTGCGCATGTGCTGTTGAGGGTTTATGTAACAGGCAGCTTTACCTGAAGAGAATAAAACGTGACTGGCTTTCACCTCTATTAATTCTCAGGTGTCACACACATACAGCCTTGCAGACACCCTATTTACAGAAGCAGTATCGCAACGTTGCTGGACCAATAATCAGATTGGGCCAATACTTGCAGAAATAGCGAGCGAGTAAAAGTTGCAGTATGGTTCATACGGCCTCGCCCATCTGACTTGGTTAGAGACCGTGCCAGAAAGCAACACGTTCATCATACCTTTTCAGCCTGTCATCAAAGAGAGGGGAGTGGTGTGCGGGTCTGTGTGTATCTGTCTTTGTAATCGCAATACGATTAATCATACGAGTGGAGATAATGGCACACACTTTCACTTTAGGAGAGGGGAGAGGTTCTTATCAGAATTTCTGTCTCTTCTGTGTGTTTCATTGTAATCTGCCCACAAATATAAATGGCAACACACATTCTCTTTCACGTCTCTACTCACAGACACAGATACTGAATTCACAATCAGAAAGTTATAGATTTGACTGGCAAATAAAAAAAAGGGTGTTTCCAAAGCTATCCAAAAAGTACTTTGGATGAAACACACTAGGCTTTAACACTCTTCTCTCTACCCAGCTGCTTTCCTTCAAACTTTGAACAGACCCTAAACAAACCCCAGATATTCTATCACTGCAGCCAAACTGCACTGACAAACCGTAGGAAACTACTGCTTGTTACTGGCCGCTCACAGAGGTATGCAAGTGTGTAAAAGTCGAGCACTACTGAAAACGCAAGGAGAAGCAGAAACTGGAGCTAGCGCTCACTGGTAATGACCCGATTTTGGATCTGACATTTAAAATACTTCAATGGCATGACTGCATCCAATCAACACACATATCAACTGAGAATATGTTAACGGACCACATGCCAGGTATGTTTTTATCTTTTCTCTCTGCTCAAAGATGTGAATTTGAGAATGCCACATACACATCTGCATAATATCTGAATATTAAAATACTCCAAAAAAAGATTCCAGTTTCAGATGAAAGAAGTTTCAGTGGGATTTCTCAAGTATTCTGGTGCTTTGACAAATCCTGGCCCTCCTAATCAAGCTGCGTGTCAGAAAAAGCATCTCACTTTACTCACGCCTTAGTTTGACCACAGTTTATCATCAGCATTTACATTCTGACACAACGATCACCGAACAGAACAGAACGGAATAGAACATTCGGTACCGTTGCTATGAACCTTCCCAAGTGTCAAGCTAGTCATTAATCTGGACAAGGCTAATAAGGTGGCTCACTGCCATCTTACCACCTTTGAAGTAATGCATAACATTGTACACAATAAATAAATGACTATTTTTGACATGCATTAATATCACTGTCCTGGATTCACATGGCTACAGCAATAATATACTTAATACCACGTTGCTTCAGTAGATAACGAAGGAAGTTTCAAATTATATCTTTCTATTGTCTGTTGTATCTTGTGAGGCAATATAGTCTATAGTTGTCAAAAAAAATTGTCTGTGTTTAATCAGTTAATCAAATGAAGACATCTCTGCCTCCTCCCGTTCTATGGCTCTATATAGCTACGTGTCACTCTTGCTATCTCCTGAAATCAGCCAAAACATTCCACGAGCTGAGTTTGTTTGGCGCTTACATGTGCTTGTTAGCGCCATATGGTGGACAATTTTCAGCCTGATGAAGATTACAGCATTTCTTATCTCTTTCATCAAGCAATGTTTGGAAGATATTTGGACTTACAATATATTCCGTGAAACTATTGTAGTTCATATATTATTTGATATCCTGTCCTTATCAAGCAGTAAGCATACCCTCAGTCTCTTCCACACATACACAATATGATCGTGTATCATCTGATACAACTGTGTCAGGATAATTGTACCATGATTTGTGTTTTTCATAGCTTCAGTGTTGATTGTTCAAAATCAGTCGTCTCCTCCTTCGAAGAACAGAACATGACTTATCTGAATTCATATCAGACCAAAATGTACTCTGTTCAGGACAAACTGGTGGTGCAGGGGTTAAATTCTTATCCACCATCACAGAGGAGTGAGGCTCCACTCCCAGGAGTGGGAACCTGCTGTGTTCCCTGAGTGGGAAGCCACAAAAAACCTTTTCAAATGTCCACAGAAACTTCTCAAACAATCTTGCAGCATAAACCACTTCTGTGCTGTGTCCAACACATGAAAACGTTGTCTCCCCTTGCTGCATACTGTATTTGACAACCTACCACCGTTTTCTCTGCCTAAACAAGACATCTATCCTACGTATAAATAAAACCGACAGTGGTTTTATTTAGCAGAAAATGTTCAGAGAGGATGCCAAAAATTGAAAAGAAGACAGTGACAATTTCAATGCAGTATTTTCCTCTGCTCAGGCTAACGCAGAGGACCAGAGATTGAGTTTGTTGGGAGTGGGGGGATTCGTTGAGAGGGTCGAGAGGGTCACAGGCTGCAAAGGATCACATTGAAGGGGTGACTTTTAAGTTCCCTGTTTGTATTTGTGATCATCACAATTCCAATTTTGGTGCAACAAGGTATTCATTTAACAGAAAAGTAAAAATACAATTAGTATTTTCTTTATCAATGAAGAAGAGGCAAGAGTATTGCTCCAGTACGGAGCTGGAAACAACTCTACTTTTACTAATTACTCTCGTTTCTCTGTGAAAGCTCATAAAGTCCACCTTTTACCAGATACACAGTAGCTTTCATTTAAAGATAAATGAAACTCAGCAGCTACAGTTTCTACTGCAACCGAGTTTTGACTTCTCAGTTACCAGAACGCAGCCCTTAATACCTTCAGTGTGCATCATAAGACACCACAGTTATTAGCTCAAAACTCCTCCTGCAAGTTAAATGAATTAATGCATTATAACTGACCTGGATTCTGCAAGCTGGGGGAAAGTGTGACTCTCTTGGCCTTTAGTGCCTTGTGGGCAGTGTCATACTTTCATCAATATGAAGCTTAAAAGATAGCATTTTAGAAATTTAGATTGAGCCACAATAACATGCTAATGTCCATGTTTTAGATTTAAGGTGAGCTTTTGAAAATCTGAGTTTTCTTTTCAATAATACATGCATTTTTTCTTGCTGTTCTATATTTAATCACTATATCTAATAGATTTTTGTCAGTTTTCTTCTATCCCTGCACAAAGTAATAAACTAAAAGCCATTTTCATAAAAGCTTAAATCCCTGACATGTGAATATTTGCATCTAACAACAGCAGCAATAGGTTTCATTTCACCAGAAACAGGTCAGTACTGCTCCCAATAGGGATTCAGCATGGAGTGGGTGGAGGAAGCACGTCACATGATTGGAGCAACCACAAAATCACATCCCATGCCCCACCTTGTTGGATCAAATTACATCTCAGCCTGAGCATGCCTGGGGAGCACATGGACCCTTGGCACTGCTTATCAGATAGTCCAACTTGTTCGTATCATAATAATGTTATGTAATCTTGTAAAACAGGTTTCCAGAGAGCGCTGAAGAAAAAAAAAAAAAACATTACCTCTCTCCTTAGTTCCTCAATTTCTGTTTTTTTTTTCTAACAACCCTCTGACAAGTTTATTCTAGTGTCATTATAATGTTGTCAGGGCACGTTGGCTCTTACCCTTTCTGTTGGTTTCTGTTTCTTGTCAGGTTGTTGAACTGACTGTAATGTGCTTTCCATATTCAGTCTGTTGGATGAAATGACCATCAAAGCCTCTTCTGATGGCAAAAAGTCACTTAATACTAAAGAGCCGAGTGCCAAAGACTGAATCCTTTTCTGTTAAGGTCATTGTATGACACACACACCTCAATATCAATTACACATACACACACAGCTACTAGCACCAGAGGAATCCAACAGAAAGGGATATGAGAGCGAGAGAGAGAGAGAGAGAGAGAGAGAGAGACAGAGAGAGAGAGAGAGAGAGAGCAGAGAATCAGAGTGAACAAGAAAAACAACATACAAAATGGTGTAGGATAGGCATAAGGTGAAAGAAAAAAATTAGAAAGTGAGAGAGGAGAGAGAGAGAGAGAGAGAGAGAGAGAGAAATTGGGTGGGGTGCTGAAATGCCTTCATGTGAACGGGAGCCATCTGTTAAGCCAGGCAGCGAGAGGAGAGAGAGAGAGGGGGGGAGAGAGAGAGAGAGAGAGAGAGGTTACTGATGCATTGGGTTGAACATTACGTTCTGAATGTTGAGATATTCTGGCTTTATAGTACAGTGGTGCTTCTCAAAGCACCCGTGCCAAAGCTTTAGAATCTAGCGCTTACAAATAACATCCTGTAACACCGTTAAGGTGAAATTTTCATGTCTCAAAAACCTCCTGCCTGCCCACCGTTGGAACACTGATGGGTTTTGAGATGTGCCAAGCAACCCCGTGGTGTATACACACACGATCAACTGGAAAATGTGGAAGCATAGGTTCAAAATGCTGGTATTTGATGTAAAATAAGCCAAAAACTGTCATCCATCGAGTTTTATGTGTCCTGATTGGTTTCAAAATATTGTCAGTTAATAAATCAGTCAGTCAAACAGGATGAATACTGAGGAATACTTACTGGCTCATAATACAGTTTTACTGACTTTACAAGCTGTTCCAGCAAATTTTCCTTTTTTAGAAAATTAGAGTAATACTGGAAAATCTCTGGGAATTTATATTGTTACTCTCTGTTACTACTGATCGTTTGTTATTTAAATATCTCAAAAACGTCTACAGATTTCAATGAGATCTGGTTGAAGGTAAGACCATGGGCCAAGGAACAAGTTATTACTATTTGTTACAGAGGCTCAACCCCACAATGTGGCCATTTATACAACATTTTTGGCAAACGACGACGAAATTTGGTAAAGCTGTATATGCCACTTTGTCACAACACTACTTCCACAAATTTCATTCAGTCCTCTCTAAATTTAGTCCATAAATAACTTTGAATGAGTCTGAAAATAATCTATTAAATTGTTTTACGATATTTCGTGACACCATCCTGATTTTCCATCTTTCTGTGTAAGAAAAAAAAAAGACAAAAAGACAGATTTTGTTGCGGTGATCAACATTAGCAGATAATAATGCACCTAAATGACTGTTTTCACAGACATTTTCCTTCTCTGGTGGTCTCCCAAGAAAAAACTTAGCTGAATGGGAGAGCTTTTGCATTTCCCGAAAAATGTAACTACATGTTGAAGCTATGGGGGCTTCGCAGATGCCACATGGAGACCACAATAGCTGTGATTATCAATATGGGTTGCTTGTTTTTCCTCCCACGAGTCTCCAACGCCACTAATTGAAGCTGATAGTAAAAACAACAGGAAACGAGTTGAAACCAATCTCTTCCTTTTCAGTAACACAAGATCAAGATTTAGCCCCACAAAAACAGTTCTTATTACAAATATGAGAATAAAGGTATCTGACACTGTGCAAACACATTGTGATAAGACTCTTGTTTTAAATTCTGTTGCCTGGCTAATTTTCTAACTTTATCTTGCAACTTTACTTTCCATAATAATCATATAATAGTAGAATGCTAACAAATCTGAAACATTTAATTTTGTGTAGAATTTTTACAGTAGTTGAAACATGTTAAAGGACCATACCACCCATTTTGCATGTTTGAGCCTAATATGTTCAATTTTCGTACACGTAACATTACTGACAATCATTTCCCAAAGGATAAAACTAAATTTCAGCTTTGCAAAATCTTGCAAAATCATCTTATTCTTTCAAAATCAAATACTCAAGTGATACACCCACCTTAAAAATCTATGTTTCACCTGCCAATACTGCAATTATGCAGCCTTATGAAGTTATGGTCATTTAAATTTTCCAATAAAAGCAGGTGTTCTTTTGGGACTATATTCCCCTGTGGAGACATACATTCACTCCTAGTGCTTAAAAACCTGAATACACGTCTTGTTGGTGATGATGGATTACCTATCCCAAGAACGTTTCAAGTATCAACAAGTTGATTTTAATAGCAGAATGAACTGAAACCAATGGAGGTCTGGAAGGTAGGAAAAAACATTTTTAATTCACCGTTCCAGTAGCATGCTTTGGAAAATGATTGTCAGTAACGTTACGTGCATGAAAATTTAATACATTAGGCTCAATCATGCAAAATCGGTAGTATGGTCCTTTAAGATGTTGACAACCAAAAATAAATAAATCAAGCTGTACAATTCCTCCGATAAAAACTCATGGATCTTTAACAGGTGCTTAAAATTTGGAGCCTTGATAACCTTTGCAACAAAAGAACCTATTGTGTGTTATTTGATCTCTACAGCATCTCCACAATAACCAGGACAGTTTCAGGTTGACAGAGCTGCCAGGAGGTAAACACATCATCACATCACATACAGCTTTTCAAAATGAGAACGACAACAAACAGGGAGAGGTGTCAGTGTCTTGCAGATGGCAGATTCATTAATGTTTCATCAATGAACTGATCTGAGGTGCTAAATGTTGGCCACTGGGACAAAAAAAGGGAAAAAAAAAAAAAAAAAANAAAAAAAAAAAAAAAAAGGATCCAGCTCCACAGAAGCCCAAACAGCGGTAGTGGAAGTCTTGGTCATGCCTGAATGAATCAACAGAGGTCAAAACAGGAACAGTTGGAGCACTAAACATATAGTACTGACCAGACAAAAACATAAACTGTTTACTCTTTGAAGCAGCAGTTCTTATACAATCAGATACAGTAAGTAGATAAGAAATCAATTCTACTGTTTAATATTTCATTGTTGATTGTTTAAGCTTTTTGGAAATTTGATACCTCGGTTTCTCCAAATTTTCAAAAGCATCTGCAAATATACAGTACTTTGCTCAGGTATAATGCCAGATACATAAAGTTTGAAGCATTTAAAGAAATAAAACATGCACTTTAGATCATACTGTCTTCAGTATTTATATTTGACATCATCTTTATTATCTCTTCCTCGCATAAAATGCACATTCACCATAGCAAGTCTTCTGAACAACTTTGCTACAGTTGTAGCATTTATACACAGATTTAAGTTTGCCATATTTCTACCAGAAAACCCTGCAGCTTATGCTCCTTTAGTAGGAATATGCTATTTTGCTGTTAGCACATGATTAGCAAATATAAACAGAACTTATGTTTTAGTAAAAAACTGCTCTAAAACCCCACATCACAGCCAAAATCATCTAAAACATAGATAGCTATTATGAATTACTGTTAGTTACTCATTTACAAATTTCAGTTATTTGAGGTTCTTTTAATATTTCAACTGACTTTCTTCCCTTTGTTATGCTAACATTTTGATTGAAAGCTGTGGTACTTTGGTTGCCTTAAGTACAAAAGTTGAGATTTTACTTTTGTGGCAAATCGAACACAGTAGCAGTGAAGAAATGCTACATTATTAGCACAGACTATGACAAAAGGAAATTATCAGTGCCAAGTCATTCTGTCAACAGGCTCAAAGGGTCACAGTTTAAACAGAGCCACTGAAACAAACCCAGAATGCCGTGTGTACCGTGCTGAACTCACTGGCCTACGGCAGGGGAAGGGTTTCCACTGGACAGGAAAGGAGAAAAAAGAAAAACACATTCCTCACTGCACATGGGAAGGCTGAGTTATAGAGCGCTGCCCACACGTGCTGTTCAAAGTGGGGATGTTACAGCCCACATGACCGGCATGCAGGCTTCCCATTCCATAGCTTTATGCTGTTAGACTAGGAGACAGCAAGTGTGCAGAGCAACACAGATGTCAAAACCAGCTCAGCCAGGCTGGCTGAACCACAGTTCTAATAATGGAGCTTCAGTCACAGAGGTGCTATGCATGTGCTGGTGGTGGGGAGCAATAAATCTCTAAAGGATAGCAGCAATAAACGGCAACAAAACCATGAGCCAGTGCTGCTCATCACTGAGTGATTAACCGCACTTTTCATTAGCCTGCAAGTGATGTTCTGCTTCAGCACTCTAGCTGCTGAGACCAGCTCCTACTACAATTAAAGGGCCATGCCATCCATTTTGAATGTTTGAGCCAAATATATTCAATTTTCATACATGTTACGTTACTGACAATAATTTCCCAAAGGATAAAATCGCATTTCAGTTTTCCTGATATTTTGCAAAATCTCTTAATTTTTCAAAATCAAATATTCAAGCGATACACCCACCTTAAAAATCAACACTTCGTCTGCTAATAGTTACACAGTCTTATGAAGTCAAGATCATTTCAAGTTTTCGATAAATGCAGGTCTTCTTTTGGGACTATATTCCTCAGTGGAGACATACATTCATTCCGCACTTTTTATTGTGCTTAAATGCTGAAATTACGAAGCTTCAAAATAACCTGAATATACATGTTTTTTACGATAATAGATTACCTATCCCAAGAATGTTTCAAGTCTCAGCAAGTTGATTTTAATAGTGTACCAGAATGAACTGAAACCAAAGGCAGTCTGGAAGGTAGGAAAAAAAGTTTTTTAACTCACCATTCCGGTAGTATCCTTTGGGAAATGATTGTCAGTAACCTTACGTGTATGAAAAATGAATATATTAGGCTCAGACATGCAAAATGGGTGGTATGGTCCTCTGTTTCAGGTCGCTCTGTCATGGCCAAAGGAGCAAAATGCTTCACATTAATACATTCACTGTGTACATATGTTTAAAAAAAAAAAAAAGGCACGGGGAAATGAAAGATGTTAGACAAGGAGCACAGGTTCACGCCTTTACATTCACATGCAGGCTGACACTTAAACTAAGTGACTGGAGATGAATGAATATCTTTCAGCAACTTTTGCTAGGGATGCCCTTGAGCATGACAGTAAACAGTACTGTGGTGCTGCTGGATGAAAGATAATTAATTGATTATTAGGTAGATTTAGGTAGAGTTGGGTTACACTGAGGGAGACACTGTGCAACAGTAGAGATATGCCCACAGGTAAAGGTTTTACTATGCATTTCTAGTAATAATTCCTTGTTCACAACACAAAATGTAAACAAGCCATTCCAGACTTGCTATTTATGAATTTACCTTCCAAATTCTATAATGGCTAAGAGCTTTTAAAAAAAAAAGTACATGTGCATCAATACCATTGTTTTTACAAAACCAGCCTGAGCATCAAGTACTTTATGAAGTAGACTGATCAATACCAAGTACAAATCCAAGCACAAATTAGTCATTCTTGGCACTCTCAGTAGTTTACTATGGAATATGAACCCTACATAAATATGTGTGTCAGATATGTGTATTCATATAGTATGCTATCCTGAGTATACCATTATAATTTATACTATGGCCACAGAAAATAGAAAAACAGAAACAGAAAAAAACAGAAAATAGCCAAATGTTTGCTAGC
This sequence comes from Lucifuga dentata, assembly GCA_014773175.1. Taxonomy (NCBI): domain Eukaryota; kingdom Metazoa; phylum Chordata; class Actinopteri; order Ophidiiformes; family Bythitidae; genus Lucifuga; species Lucifuga dentata. Next base: position 58,993 of record VXCM01001829.1, read on the forward strand.
ACAATAGCCTAAACAATTTTATAAGATGTCAGGGTTGTGTGTCACAGCTTAGTTAAAAAAAAAATAAATAATACTCTCACTTTAAAATGCTAACACTCATCATTGCCTCATCATCAAAACACTCAAAGCTAAGGAAACAGCATAGCAGGAAAGCAAGCAACTCTTTATTTGCAGTCTGAGCTAGCTAGCCAAAGAAAGCGACACCAGCAGTAACTGTCTCAGGGCTATGTAGGACTTATTTCTTTTTGTCCTAGATTCTCTAGTTCTGCACAGTCTGCAGAGCTGTAACTCAGGCCATCGAAAATGTCATATATTTTTAATACAGCTGCAATAGGTACCGTACATTAAATTACAACTTGTATGTATGTGTACCTGTAGACTCTAATGTAGACTCTAACACAACAGCCCTGCAAACAAATCCCGGCATCACCCACATGCAAAGTGCCACTCTGTTAGGCAACATGGCAGCATGACATTTAATCTCACAAGTGGAGATTTAAAAGTGGATTTACCAAACTTTCACAAAGACGCCTCACACATTTACAGGACTTTGTGCTGAATGTGGGCTTATGAACCAAAATACAGTTCTTGTAATGTCACAGAGCATGCTGGCATTGTATAGGAGCTGGGAAAGACAGGGAGCCTACAGTGGTGGCGAGTGTGATCAAGGCTCTGAGGTTCAGAGTCTGGCATTAGCAGATCTAATCACTTAGGAATGCCCTTAAGCACACAGAGCCTCCATATTACTATAAATGAGAATCAGCCAAAGACTGCTCCACGGTCTAGTGTGCTGCTTGTCTACACATGTCCTGCAGAGAGAGAGAGAGAGAGAGGGGGGGGNGGGGGCTCATAGAACCTAAAATGTCATTAAAACAGAGCCCCGCCCACCAAAAGTGAGAAGTTTCAATCAGTACTTACAAGCCAAGCCTCATGATTTGTTCTTATTAAGCACCAATGCACAAACCCAATTAATAAAATTAATGCTTGAAGAGTGTATGCAACACATTTTTATATTCACACTACTATCTCAGGTTTAAACTCTTATCTTAATTTTTCTCATATCTGGGAAGCGATCATGTTCACTTAGAACACAGAACCCTGGTATTCAATTTCCATATATTTTTAAACCATCCTGGTTTCTAAATGCAGTCTGTGCGGGCATGATTTTGATTCAGTTCTGGTCATTTACAGCATATACTGACTGCGTTACTCAGGATACATTCCATGGATACTGAATTTCATTGCCTCCCTACATACATCCCTGTCTGCAGCAGCTCAACAATGTTGTCCCACGTGTTTGCATATTTCCACTTTACATCCATGCAGTTTAACTAGTTATGTTTGCTTATTTTGAGGAACTTTTAAGTCGCATTTGCTAATGTCGTGACTAATAAGCTCCTTCGTCTATTTATTTAACAAATAGACCTGAAGTCATGGTGAAGATGCTGTTATTTAACTGCAGCGCTACACTGAAAAGCAGTTTGAGAACACACCTACAGCCATCTGGTTTGGAGTGTGTTTCACTTTAGTTACTACAGTGTACACAGCTACTTGTAACAGGTCAATGAGGCTGTGTGACTGGTAGGATTAATTGTTTGTATACTAGCTTTGGCAACACCCTTTGAAAGCAGCTTGACACTTTAGAAAACATACAAAATCTACTGCTCAAGAGTTGGATATTTTAATTTGATTTAATTTAAGAGATTTTTTTAAATAGCAAAATTGGTGGAGCAGAGCCTCAGTGTGTTGTAAGATTAAAGGACCATACCACCACCAGACCATTGCATGTTTGAGCCAAATATATTCAATTTTCATATGTATTACTGACAATCATTTCCAAAAGCATACTACTGGAAGAACAGTGAATTAAAAATGTTTTTCCTACCTTCCAGACCGCCATTGGTTTCAGTTCATTCTGGTACACTATTAAAATCAACTTGTTGATACTTGAAACGTTCTTGGGATAGGTAATCCATCATTGCGAACAAGATGTATATTGGGTTTTTTTCCGAGGTTTTGTAATTTTAGCATTTAAGTGCAATAAAAAGCTCAGAGTCAATGTATGTCTCCACCAGGGAAAATAGTCCCAAAAAAGACCTGCGTTTATGGAAAAATTTAGATCCACCGTGACTTCATAAGGCTGCATAACTATTAGCAGGCGAAACATCGGTTTTTAAGGTGGGTATATCGCTTGAATATTTGATTTTGAAAGATTAAAAAGTTTTGCAAAATATCAGGAAAGCTGAAACACGGTTTTATCCTTTGGGAAATGATTGTCAGTAACCTTACATGTATGAAAATTGAATACATTAGGCTCAAACATGCAAAATGGGCGTATGGTCCTTTAAGCTGAACTGTACTATGCTTGGAGAAGTTAAGCTACCTAACAGTAGCAACTAGTGTTGAACTGTGTGTAAGCTAGATGGACAGGTGTTGTACATAACCACCTTTTTAGTAATTCCAACCTCTCAACTTCTGGAAGTGGCTTGAGTTTTCAAATTTATAGTGATGCCACAAGGGTCAGTTTCCCTGACTTTATACAGCCACGAAAACCCTTATAAAGCTGTTTTCATGAGTTGAATAGTGCTTCACACTATCAATAAACTGAGTTTAATACTTAAAATCAATGAAGACCCCCTTTAAAAATGATTTATTGTTGGCAGACCACTACGCTCACATGTGCATCTTTCATATTAACAGTTATGTACACCTTGTACTCTTTCTTTTTTTCTGTTTTTGTTTGTATCATTTCTAAAATGCCAAGGTAACTACAGTGATATGGCTTTGTATTTACATAACCTCAATGCTTTTCAATCTTTTTTTTTTATAATACAGTAATACAGACATTACAGCTTTTTATAGTAGTAGACTACTAAGTGGCAGCATTGTACACTGCGTTGTACGTGTAATCTATGCATTTCTTAGCTTGTTTTAAACGAGTAATAACAGCACATACTGCAGTGATTAAGCTGTGATTTGTTATAGAGTTACTTCAACTGAACCAGGATATTCTTTTAAAAGTCAACAAACGTTTACAATGATTTACATGTTTCACACTAAGTCATCAAAAAGAAAGTTAATGGTTCATAAAGTCACCAAAACATAAAAATGTGTGTTTTGGTTAGTCAAAGCTAAGAAAACCTATCTTACTGCAGAGTTGGAGCGTGTGGAGGAGAAAGTGGGTGGGTTCGTACCAACAACTCTGTCATCCCTATACGTCACTTTAGATATTCAAATGTATTAAATAACTATGTCTTCGTTTTACCAGGTTAACAGCTGTTCAGGTCCCTGGAGGCACATTTTGGGAACCACCATGCACCAGCATCAGCAAGTATTGATTTATGAGGGCTTGCTGAGTGGGAGGTGAGAAAGTTCTTTCGCTTCCAGAAACTGACTTTCAAAAGTGACAGCCGACTTGTTCATCTGTAATAAAGTCTGTGAACTTACCCCACTATTCCTTCAGAGTAGTTCTTGGCTTTCCATGGCGTGCCAGTGTAACCGGCGAAGCCCCCTGTGTCCGAGCCGCTGTTCAAGAGGCTGGAGTTGAATCCGAAAGTGCTCGCCTTGTTCTCTCGTTTCCTTTTGTTGGGGTGTCCACCGACTTCCGTGAGCCCTTTCCAAACCACGGCGACCCCGCTGCCCTGCTGCTGTCCCCCACCTCCGACACCACCCCGACCACCGGGTCGGTTGTTACAGTTACTGTTGGCTTCAAGTGGTATAAAGTCTCTCTGTTCCGCTATTTCACCGTTCCCTGTTGAGGTCGACATCCCCCGAGTCCTGGCTTCACCGCTGCCGGTGTTGGAGTCACGAGCTCCGTTTCTGCCGGTGAGGACGACTCTCGACGCCCCGTTGACAGTCGCTTTCAGGCTCGGCGTGTTCGGAGAACCAGTGGTGTAGCTGTTATTTACATGTAAATACCCGAGCCCTTGTGTTGTCTCCCAAATCTGCATCCACAGGTTGTTAGCAGGTCCACATTGTTCTGGTTGAAACCAGGCGATTCTCGGATCCATCAAACGCCACTGTAGGCACACCGCCCCCCCACCCCTCCACCGAGCAAGGCTCAGCTCGTGCGCAGCTAGCCAAGTCGCTAGCTAACATNCCCCCCCACCCCTCCACCGAGCAAGGCTCAGCTCGTGCGCAGCTAGCCAAGTCGCTAGCTAACATTAGCTAGCCTACAGCCTCGGTACAGATGCCGTTAGCTGACGTTTTCGCTCCCTTTCGCTTCTAGAGTATGGCAAAAACTTGTTCCTTAGGAGTGACGATATCTACAGTTGTCAACCAAAATCATCCACGGGGAACGACTGCAGAGCGTGAGAGCCAGGTTAAACTGAGAGCATATGCTAAAGTTGAGGCTGAAGGCTGAAGAAGCGTGTGCTGCTGCCTGTCGAAGTGCCTCTGACCCTGTCCTCCTGATCGGGGATTCCTCAATGGCGGAGCAAACAGTGCCACTGCGCATGCGTAAAGCAAGCAACGAGGGGCGGAGAAAGTGCTGTTACGTAATACACAACATGTTTTTTACTTACGTAACAGCGTCTGATTTATTAGTCTGCGATGAAAGTGAAATGTACATGTTAAAATTTATAACCAACTAAATCCGGTTACCAGCGTTGTTCGTGGCCTTATGTAAATCTATGTGGCATCTAGTTTTTTAAATACACCGCCGGTTGTCTTCTGATCCTGCAGGCTTAAGTTTATACGTTGTATTTACCAGCATATTCTATGATGTCCCCCACCTACCCTCTTAAAAGGTGAAACTGACTGGATTTGCCATTACACCCATTTTACAACGCCTTCTATAGTTCATGCTTTTGCATTTCTTACATCTGTATGCTTATTAGTTTAGTATTTATCTAGATTGTCATAAGGCGTTTAATACTATCTCAGTCACAAAGCAGCTGTCACAAACAAAATGCTTTCCAGTGGCTTTTCCAGAATATTTGGTGGAGGGCCAGTGAAATCATGGGGTGCAGAACGAAATGTTATATCACAGAAATTTCTGGGTATGCAAGTTAATCAAAAGGTATGCAAAGCGGATTTTTTTTTTTTTTTTTTTANTTTTTTTTTTTTTTTTTTTAAATAACATTACTGTTTATTCGATTTATTCACCTTCATTTCATGGTAAGTTTGTTAATTTTCTGTACTGGAGTCGTTTTGACTAAACAGTGCCCTCCGCGGGCGTTATGACACTTTTAAGGTGGAGTGAAAAATCTGAGTAAGAGTTCTAACTCTTAAAAGTAACAAAGGGAAAATATTATGAAAACTCATACATCAAATGCACCAGGACACAATTCAGTTGGAGATATAGACTGATGAGAATACTATGCGAAGGACATTATACCTGTTTGAGTACTCAGGATTTATTTCAAGAAAGTCATTCATACAAACCCCAATGATTACATATTCTCCCAAGAATTTATCTCTGAAAAAGTAGTGATGACATGAAATGTTAATATTTCCCTGAAAAGCCATTGTAAACCCATGCCAGGGAACATGTGTCTGACTACAAAACAACTATCACAGCAATATCACCTCTGAACCAAGAGCAAAAATTTATGGGAAGATGCTGGATCATTCAGTCCTGCGCTGCCCTACATTGATAGTTTCAGAGAAATTTTTGATCCTGATTGTTATATAATATACAGTATTACACAATATTTTGTCAACGCAATTATTTCCAATTGGACATTCATTTTAATGTTCCTGACATCAGTGCTTTCAGCAGTGCTAAAGACTATTGTGGCAACTAAGCTTAAAATAAAAACTGGTGACTCACAGAACACCAGTGACCGGATGCAGGGGAAGCACAGAGGCGAAGGATGTGCGCTCTTTCCAAAAGGCGGAAGTATGATGACGTGTGACAGCTTCAGGGAATTTCTTGTCTCAATTTGTGTATTATTACAATTCAAGACAGTGACTGACTTCTTTCAGTTGAATGGGTTACTGAAATATAATACTATCTTTTTGTTTCTCTTAAGGTAAGCCAATTGGTTAATGAAATAAAGATATAAAAAAAAAGTTTTCATATATCAGCAGAAACTTAAGTCCTTTCTATAAGGACCTGCAATGAGAACTTTGCATTGTTCTGCCATAACATCTCAGTCTCTTATGTATTAATAATATGACCCTTTGAAAGGGTAGGATAGGAATAAGAAAAGTAATGTGACGTCAAAACCTAAGCGGGTGTCACAGCTCATCTATTCATTTCTGGAGACATGAAAATGTGGAAAAAACAATTTCAGGTCTGACAGTTAAATAATGAATGTAAAATTATTTAAATGAAGCAACAACAAAAAAAATCATTTCCTGCAATACGCAGTAACTGTCATTTCTATGATGCCATTCTGTACAACAAACCTTCATTTCACTAAGTAAAATAGTAAATCGTTTAAAGAATACAGAAAATTTAACTAAGTAATTTCAAATGGTTTTTTGCCAATAAAATAAATAGTTGATGGTTTCAGCACCATCTTCTGTTTCATTACATGCCTTTGTTGGCATATACAGTATCTGTCCAAACACAGTAAGCCATGTAGACACAGCCGCTTGATCATGCTGATAGTCCTCATTTTTTCACCACCTTCTCGAGATAGCCGATGAATCTTCTCAAGTTGACTTTGATGTTGTCTAGCACACACAGCTGCTGGGGGCTGTACTTTCCTCGCCCTTCTTTCCGAATCTAGTTGAAAGAGAAAAGAAGCTGTCATAAAATGAGGAAAAGCAAAAACCAGAAGTGGAGCTGAAGACTTATAAGCTGAAAAAAAGATTTACAGAAATTACCACTGCTACTAATATAAGTAAAAATCCAAAAAAAAAAAAAAACNAAAAAAAAAAAAAAACAGTGTTCCATAAAGAAAAATTCATACTTTAGCCTTAAAGGCAGGTTGAAGTGCCTTCAATGCAGGCAGTAGCTGGATGTTTTTAGCTGCTGTCTCTGCCTCCTCCCCATCCGCAAAAACATCAAACATGGCATCTAGGGCTTCTCCGTTTACCACGAGGTTTTCATCTGTGGTAGCAACTTGAAGTAAGGCATTCCCAATCATCTGTGAAGCAGAATTACTTAGAGGCAGAATGTTGCAAAAGAAAAGATGATAAAAAAGAATGATACCTGAAGAGTTGCAGCGGTGTCCTTCTCTTTGGCTAATGTGCTGCCAGTGATGCCCAGGATGGCGACAGCATTGACCCTCACGCTGACGACATCACAGCGGCTGGCTGCTTCACTCAGGCTCATCAGCTGCTGGGGGCTCATACACTAACAAAAGCAAAACCCACACAAATACAGAGTTTTAAAGATGTTGGACAGTGAGCCTTACTGGGAAGGGGAAGTGGCCATGGATTTTTAAGTTTTAATTAGAAAACAGCAGGAGCTAAAATAATTACATGTAACCCTTAAGTCCAAAGCCAAGAGCCAAATCTGAAATTAACCATGAACATAAATCAAACACTGTATACACTACCAAAAGGAGACACTGATTTTTGTGGTTTATTCTACCTGTGGGATATTTTTAGAGGACATCATTTGTAAAAGCGACCGCATGGCACTGATGACAGCCTCCAGGAACTCCTCGTCTTTGGGCAGCTCTGAAAACAAAGGAGGCAGGAGACGTTGCCTGAGGTGTAAGAGTTACATTCTGCTTACTTAGCAGATGTAATAAATGCTTCATTATCTCTATACAACATTGCATGTGACTCTAATAAAAGTAAATTACAATCTACAAACGTTTTTAATTTACCTTGTTAGCCCATTAGTTTAAATTTCATAAGCCCTTTAAAAAAAAAAAAACTTCCATTCTTCCATCGAGGAACGCAAGATGATTGATGACTAAACAAAGGAACATTAAATGTGAGCTATGTGCTCCATTGTAATTCAGTAACATAAAGGTGGGACCTGCAGCACCAAAGACCAGCGAGGATAGGTGCTGTGCTGCACTCTGCAGGGCTACTACTCCTCCAAGGGACTCTGCGTCCATGGCAGATACGATGCTATGGAGACATGTCAGCGCCCGGTACTGCACCCGCTGCATCCTAAAGAAAAGATGACTTTTTTCAAAGTGTAGCGGGACTTTTCATTTAACAACCACAAACTTTTACCAATTTTAGATTTCACTTTTCTGTAGGTATCTTTAACTGTCTCTCAGACAGGTCAAAGGAAATAATCTCAATTAAAAATTTTTAAAAAACCTGACATTTCCAACAAACTTCACCATTATGAACATCTACATTGGAGGTGGACAATATGTGTAATGGTGCCATATAAAACTCTGATCATACAAAGTTTTATATTATAATTATAGCCACTGTAATTTATTGAGAAGTGAGAGAATTACTTTTTTATCAGACTTTTCCAGGCAGGATTCTGATGGCACACATCCATAGCTTCTTGTCTGGGAAACTGAGTCTTTTTGAGGACCTTGAGCAGTTAATGAAGAGAAAATATATTACAACCATCTTCACACTATTTTCATACTATTCATACTACTCTTCATACTATTTTGTCTGTTTGCATGTGTGCAAGTATGTAAGAGATAAGAATCAAATTGTGCATTTAAAAAATCAATAATTACAGCAAAACATAGTAAAATAACTGTTAAAGGACCATACATTTTCAAAAAAAAAAAAAAGATAGTCCATCACAGCGACCCACACACCGTTATTATTTTTTGTTAAAGATACTTAATTTAACCAGTCCAACATGGAGCTACATGGAAGAAAATGTATCTTTTGCCATAGAACCTCCAGGTTAGAAGGTGAAACATTGAATTTTAAAGTGGGTGTATCACCTGAACATTTGTTTTTGAAAGAGTAGGACATTTGGCAAAATAACTACTAAAATGAAGTGTTAAAATGGCTGGCAATAATGTAACGTGTTTACAGGTAGCATTAATTGGGCTCAAACATGCAAAACCACCTGTATGGTCCTTTCACTACATTTCTATTCTTGTATAGATTTGCTGACAATGCATTATTTGACGTAGACCAGGTGTGAATGAAGAAGCAGAATGATATTTGCCTTTTCTGGGATGCTGTGGTTGATTAAGGCTCCATGAACCTCTGCTGATAAACATAGTGGGGACATGAGATTGGAAACTCCACCACAGAGGCCATCAGGACCCATTTCGCTTTCATCGCTGCTTGAAGACTCCTCCCACTCATCATCAGATGGGTCTTAAACAGAGCGCACACCCATCCATGCAGTGAGTGAAAACATGAAACGGAGTCAATAAAATCTGGCATGCAGAATAACAAAAGGCATTTTTAGAAACACAAGTAAACTCTTTTGAAGCATAGACAAATACACATGGTGTGGTTGTGTCACAAGAAATAATGTTGATGAATGTGCTTGGGGTCAGCACTGCTGTCCAGGCCCACAACACTCACCATCAGAACAGCACATGTTGACGATGATCTCCAAGGACGTTTGCTGGGCTGTCAGCAAGGCTGTCGCCTCCCTCAGTTCCTCCCTGCCCCTCTGGATAAAAGAATCACTCACAGGACTCAGCATCCAATAACAACAATGGCTTTCATCTCCCAATTTAGATTAAAAGCTACAATGGTGTATAAGATGAAAAAAAAACAAGGGGGGCATTATTTTGAGTTTTAAAAGTCCATATGCTTATGATAATTTGATGATTTTGAGCTAAAAGGCAGTCTGATTCCCCCTTATTATTTTTCAGAGTTTAAAAACTTGCAAATTTGCCACTTTAAAAACTCAAAAAAATAAGGGGGAATTGGAACCTCCTCAAGTTGTGACTATGCCTGCAGTAGATGACCTTATTAAATTATACTTTTCCATCGGATTTAGCAATAAAGCAATATTTGTGCTTTTAGTGCAAAATAATCGAATCATTGAAGCATACGTACTTTTAAAAATGGCAAATGTGCAAGTTTAAAAACTCAAAATAATGCCCCCCTTGTTTTTTTTTTTTTTTCCTNTTTTTTTTTTTTTTTTCCATCTTACACGGCCCTAATATGCTGTCGTAAAATGCTCCCTACAAAGATGGAATTTGTTTTCAAGGATATACACAAACATGTCAAATTGCCCAATTTAAAGATATGTGCCACTTGTTGAATGAAAAAAGAGGTATAAGTAGTCACTGTTTAGACACCAGAAGGTCACAGTTTTGGCACATGTAATAGCCAAACCACTTAGTTCTGAGGATCTCACATGAAGGCTTGCAGTAGATGATTATATTGTGTATCTGTGTGTTTCCTGTGAAAGACGTAATTCTTTAGTACATATAAATTTCTAGAAATATCAAGGAACAGAGACATCACTTACAGGCAAGAGGTCAGAGACATCATTGTCTGTCTTCACAGCCTTTCCCTTCCTCTTGTGTTTAACTGCCTCCTCTTCATCCATCTCCTCCACAGCAACCTCTCCTGCAGCCTGCTCTTCCATGTCTGCCATGGGTGGCACAGTGGCATGGCGAACCTCTTCTGCTTTTCTGAGTTCAGGGATCAGCAAACCCGCATCCAGATCCAGGATCTGAGACAAGGTGGCTGCCACAGCACCAAGGGTCTGGGCCTGGCGGGCAGCAGGTAGACCGCTCTTCATGTTCCACAGTGTTCCTAGGTGACATGGCAGGCAGTGGTTAAGGTTTTGAAGGAAATAATTAGAAACATTACAATCAGAGTGTGTTTAATCTGTTATAAAGTATCTGCCACATGCCCACAAGCTCTAGCCAAGTCTGAACTGCTGTCAAGAAAACTCTAAGTGTCACTTTGAACTTGTGTGCCGACCTAACCTACAGTTTTGAAGAATATAGAAAAAAAAACATACATGACAAGTAACAAATTATACCTGCAGCCAAAGTCCTGAGGAGTGTGTGCACCATGTGTGGCTGAGACGACAGCAGCACTTTTTCCAGTGCGCCAAGCACAGCAGTGTTCATGCTACGCAGCAGCTCTGGGTTATCATCAGTCACAGTGTGCAAACAGTGAGCTGGAAATACAAAAAAAAAAAAAAAAAAAAAAAAAGATTGTCTTACAAGCTACTTTGGCATTGACATATACTACTAATAACAAAGTAAAGATCCATTAAAGGAAAATACCGGTGATCACACGTGTTTAAGCCTAATAAATACTACTCACGTACACGTTACTGACAACCATTTTCCAAGACATAAAACTGTATTTTAGTTTTCATGTTATTTTGCCGAATCCCCTTATCTTTCAAAATCAAATGTTCAGGTGATACATCCACCTTAAATCCATTTTGCATGTTTGAGCCTAACATATTCAATTTTCGTACATGTTACGTTACTGACAATCATTTCTCAAAGCATACTACTGGAACGGTGAATTAAAAATGTTTTTCCTACCTTCCAGACCACCATTGGTTTCAGTTCATTCTGGTATGCTATTAAAATCAATTTGATACTTGAAACATTCTTGGTAATCCATAATCGCAAACAAGATGTGTATTCAGGTTTTTGTTTTTGTTTTTAGAAATTACGTAATTTTAGCGTTTAAGCACAATAAAAAGCGTGGCGTGAATGTATGCCTACAACGGGGAATATAGTCCCAAAAGAAGACCTGCGTTTATGGAAAAATTTAAACGACCGCAACTTCATAAGGCTGCGTAACTATTAGTAGGTGAAACATGGATTTTTAAGGTGGGTGTATCGCCTGAATACTTGATTTTGAAAGATTAAGAGATTTTGCAAAATATCAGGAAAGCTGAACTACGGTTTTATCCTTTGGNAAAAAAAAAAAAAAAAAAAGCAATTACACACTTAATTATCAGTTTCATCTAATGACATCAATTAGTCCTACCAGCAGATAAGGCCAATTCTATGTTGTGCTGATGACTTTCAAGACACTGAACAACCACATCCAAAAGGCCAGCTTTGTTGAACACAGACAGTGCCTGGCTGCTGCTCTCACTGGAAGGACAAAACAAAATGAGAGTTAAATGCAAGACAAGCAAACGAAACGTATAAGAAGACAACATGTATCATCTTTGGGTCGATAGCCATGATTGGTAGCCTAAATGTCTGGGAAATGGACTTGTGTCTTGGGCCCAGTAAAGTATTTAAGAAATTGTTTTCAGGTCCTTTCATAATTACATGCCCTGATTACAACACTAGACAATAAAGTGGCCAAAATGAGCTGCACACTAGCCAGGAGCAGAGGAGTGGTGGCACTGGGAAGGTCTCAGGAGACAGTCTATGCAACCATGCAAAGAGCAGCAGTGCCTCAATGAAAAAAGCATGCATGCTCGGCTAACCATCCCCAAATATAAAAAATATTGTTGTTGACTATCTTGCATAACCTTTGGCTTACCACAGATTCCACAGTAAGTTCACAGCCTCATTGGCTATATCTTCCACTTGTTTCTGCTGGTCATCCATCAAGAGGACGCTGCTGTCAAAACCAGCACAGCACTGAAAAGAAAACAACCACACAGTGCTGGAGATGACGGAATACCACAAAGTGAATAAAGGATCTCAGCACATCCTTGATTTTCAATCAACAAACCAATAATAATCATTCAGTTAGTAAACTCAGTAAGAGGGAAGGTACATACAGATATTTGTCTGTTTCAATCATGCTGCATGTCCATCACCATCTACGGTATCCTGAACCTGTACCCATTCTGAATATGAGTGCCAAACACCGAAAATCCAGTCATTGTAGTAGCAGGAAAAATAATACAAAATGAATCTAAATTTAAATATTTGGGCATTCTTTTAGATTCCCAACCATCATTTAAGTCTCACATAAAACAAACTGCTAATACAGTAAAATTCAATTTATCTAACTTCAGATTTGTTTAAGTTCCATGTCGATTTCTGCTGTAAAGATGTACTTTGAAGCCATGAATCTTTCACATATTACTGCATCACTAGCTGCTCACAAGCCAATGAGGCTACTTTAAAAAGTCTAGAAACCTGATTTAAGCAGTCAGTAAAAATTTGTTTTCATCATTGTAATATTTTGAGCAAACATAAACTTCTCAGTTGTGAAAATTTAATCAAGTATGCAAATTTATGTCTTGTTTTTAAAACTGTACATGATTTGACCGCTTAAGCAGTATATTAAATTGAGAACAACTGCAAACTCAACAACTCGTGGCGTTTTCAAGAGAGACGGCATCATAATGTTAAGAAAGAGCCAATCTGCCTTTTCAATTCAAGCTGCACAACAATGGAATTCTACATGAACACACATCAGAGCGCTCAATACTTTAAATTCATTTGCTAAGTAACTAAACAGATGGCTGATAGGTAATCAAATTTGAGAACACTGATTTCTGCATTTGAAGGCTGGAGGAAGGGATTTGGTTTATTTCTGCTGGATTGAGTCATGAAAATGTCAGACCTGTCTTTTGAAATGACTTTTGAATTGTCGTTGATTTTTTTGTTGATTAAAGTGCTAGACTGTGTTCAGACGTGTTTTAATGATGGATTTCAAGTATGTCCAGGACACCAATGTGTTTCTTTTTTTTTTTTTTTTTTTTTGTTATTGTAAAACTTTTGGATCTGTTTTTTATGTAACGTAACGTGATGTCTAATCATTTTATATTGTAGGTAGCCGTCTTATTATCTTGGTATGGGACTACAGATGAAAACTAGCCGACTTTGGCTAAATCTGGCACATTTACATTTGATTGTACATTAATGTATATTGTAAATGTACAATGTAAATAAATTACAAAAAAACACAATATGGAAAAATATCTCTATTATAAAAATGCATAACTCCGTCTGAAAGTGATGATCAGATTTTATTTTTTTTATATATTAATTTGTATAGAGTGCTGTTTATGTCTCAAGACAGCTAGTAACTTCAACTACGGCTCAATGTTAAGCTTGAATTTGATGCCAGAAGTCAATCTGTTAGTGTGGGAGTGCAGCCATCTTTACAAACAGCGAGTATCTTGAACAGAAATGAAACTGAACTGCTTCGAATAATGTTGCGTGCTGTCATAGCTGCAGAATAGGAGGAACCGAAATACTGAGTTGAAAAAGCGATGGTGGCGTCTCACCTCTCTAAGCAGTGCAGTCAGAGGAGTCAAGATGTCATGTTTCACCATGTCTTCACATACCTCCTGACCTCCGCAGGCACTCAGATTCCTGTCAGGGACAAACAATCCAAGACACTCATCTGTCAGTCTACGGAGAAATTACTGCATGTGTGTGTATGTGTCTTGACTGACAGAGAAGGAGATTCTGGAGTTAGACTGTGACACGTATTTTGATATAGATGATTTGAGGAAGACTACAGACTACACAGTTGTTAAGTCTGTACTCTGGCACAAACATGCGTGAACAGAATGTCAAGAGAAAATAAGAACACAAGCCATCAAATCACGAAAACCCAAAGCTGTCTTTTCTTTCACATTCTGAAAGATCTGTTCTTGTAGCATGGCACCATCTGCAGAAATATCATGAGCAATACATCTGTAATGTCTTTAAAAGGAATATTAATGAAGTAAAGGTGATCTTAAAGATGGATTACGTGATTTTTGACATCTGGGTGGCAGACAAGAACCACATCAAGCTGAGTGACTTGCAGTCCTGACATACTACCACCTTATGATGTTGTTATGGCTAATGTGTTAAATGACTATTCACACACTCAGCTGACATTTAGCAGGCTCACAGGAGTGTTTCTGTCCGCAAATATTCACTGTCCTTGCAGCTCTGTTTTGGTCTCCAACAACTTCTGATATAAAGATCTATGTGGTAGATGCTTGATTTTCTTTGCCAACTAGCTAAAAATTTTGTCTTTCTGCAATTTGGTGCTGGAAATCTTATCACCACTCTTTTTTTTTTTTTTTAAACTTAAACAGCTGCCTTCTACTGCTGCAAAAATTGTGGTGAGAAAAAAGAAACTGAGGTCTAATTTAATGAAATAATGTGCTCACATTTTATTTGAACTGAAACTTAAAAACATTGTTTTTCTTATTAATGTATACAGAACACCTTTCTGTCTACATGTTGAAGTGAATATGTATATATATGATGTTATACATGTACTGTCTTCTGCACTGTGCGAGGCCTCCTGCCCAGGGCCTCTGCTGAATGTAATATACACCGATCAGCCACAACATTAAAACAACCTGCCTAATATCGCGTAGTTCCACTTGCGCCGCAAAAACAGCTCTGACCATGGAGGCATGGACTCCACAGACCTCTGAAGGTGTCCTGTGGTATCTGGCACCAAGACTTTAGCAGCAGATCCTTTAAGTCCTGTAAGTTGTAAAGTGGGACCTCCATGGATCTGACTTGTTTTTCCAGCACATCCCACAGATGCTGGATTGGATTGAGATCTGGGGAATTTGGAGGANTCTGACTTGTTTTTCCAGCACATCCCACAGATGCTGGATTGGATTGAGATCTGGGGAATTTGGAGGACAAGTGAACACTATGAACAATTTTTGCAGTGTGGCAGTTATCCTGCTGAAAGAAGCCGCTGTCATCAGGGAATACCGCTGCCATGAAGGGCTGGACCTGGTCTGCAGCCATGTTTAGGTAGCTGCTACGTGTCAAAGTAACATCAGATGAATCAGGACCCAAGGTTTCCAGCAGAACATCGTCCAGATCATCACCCTGCCTCCGCTGGCTTGCCTTCTTCCCATAGTGCATCCTGGTACATCTCTTCCCCAGGTAAATCACTCTCTCTCTCTCACTCACTCATTCACTCACACACTCACACTCACACACACACACATACACACATACCCGGCCGTCCACATGATGTCACAGAAAACGTGATTCATCAGACTAGGACACCTTCTTCTATCGCTCCATGGTCCAGTGCTGACGCTAATTGTAGCGCCATTGTAGGTGCTTTGGGTGGGGGACGGGTCAGCATTGTGCTCTGAGCATGGCGCTCTGTGGCTATGCAGCCCCATACGCAGCACACCACCATGCTGTGTGTGTCCTGACACCTGTCTGTCATAGCCAGCAGTCATTTTTTCTGCTATTAGTGCTATAGCAGCTCTTCTGTGGGATCAGACCAGACGGACTAGCCTTCACTCCTCACGTGCATCAATGAGCCTTGGGCGCTCATGACTCTGTCGCCGGTTCACCGGTTGTCCTTCCTTGGACCACTTTTGGTAGGTACTGACCTCTGCATACCGGAACACCCCACAAGACCTGCTGTTTTGGAGATGCTCTGACCCAGTCGTCTAGCATCACAAGTTGGCCCTTGTCAAAGTCACTTAGATCTTTACGCTGCACATTTTTCCTGCTTCCAACACATCAACTTCAAGAATTGACTGTTGACTTGCTGCCTAATATATCACACCCCTTGATGTTATTCACTTCATTTGTCAGTGGTTTTAATGTTGTGGCTGATTAATGTATGTCAACACACCATGATTCATGAATATGACAAATTCTTGTACAAATTCTTAGTACGCTGTTAATTACATTTACTCTTTTTTCTTTATTTGAATTCAGATGAACCCATATGTAGGTATAGCTCCATCACACTGCTGAGTCTGTTCCTCCTAACTCACCAAGAGAATGGTTTACTGCACAATGACATCTTAATTTATAGGTAGTATGTAATATAGAAGTGGGGGTTTTGTTGTTGCGGTGGACAGTACACCATTAAAATCATGGATTACCTGAGTGCTCCAGTGGCAGTCTCCCTGACAGCCAGACTTTGATCCAGCAGCATGGGCCCGAGGCGCCTCACAGCATCCTTCTGCAGGAAGCCTGGGATGGTCTGACTCTGCTGCACCACTCGAGAAATGCTGGCACAGGCAAACTCTCGCACGTCTGCACAGGGACTATGCAACTTTAGAGGAAATAGCAGGAAAATATATGAGCGAACCTGTTTCAGACTTTGTTCTGCAAGTGTGCTGCTCAAGTCACCAAAACCATCCAAGCTAGACTCTGGGTGCTCTTGTAGAAGTTATAGAAGATATCAGATCACTGTTGTGGCAATATGTGACTATTAAAGTTTTGGCTGAAAAGGAAACATGATCAGCAATAATTAAGATCTTTGCAATTAAACCTTTTCTAAATGAGTATTCTAAATGTCATGTCTCAGTTCAACAATACATCCAATCTAATCATTAAACTTAAGACCTATTCCTTCACAATCTGAATGGTATTTTAATTAAAGAAGAAATTTTATTCATATTTATTATGCATTAACCACGAAACAAAATACAGGAATGCATTTACTACAGCAGACAAACAGCAGCTAAGGAAAACTGTGGTTTTAGTGCGAAAAACAGAACTAGACTGTGTTCCTACTTTTTCCAGTAACTCCCCAGCTGGGCAGCTTTCATCGTCAAGATCTTCATCATCCTCTACCTCCTTCACAGCGTTTACCGGCAAACCAACTGCGTTAAACTGCGGACGTTTAAACTTCGTGGTCTTACTTTTGCCCATTTTAGTTCCTAATAAAGTGCGAAAGGGGCATAAACGTGTTTCTTTCTTCTACAGGGAGCGACCAGATCACTAAGACACATTTAGTAGGAGGCCATGTGGAAGACAGTTCCCTGACGTAAAGTGTTCGTTACTAACAGAAAGCGGAAAAACTGTCGTAAACCGCGTAGAAGGTAGCAACACAGGTGTAGGACACAAGTGGGAATAAGCGGTTAAATTTATCGCTTTACCGCCTTAATTTTAACATGTCGTACTATTTATGGGTAACTGTGACATAAACTACTTGATAACAAATCGTAATAGGCAGTTGGATAGAAGATTGCATGCAACAAGATAGAATTAAATACAATAAAGTACAAAAAAAAAAAATGTCGTTTTCATATTTTAAGTATTTATTCGGTAAATACATTTAAAAATAGAAACATTTATCTAAAATGCATGCTCACAAACAGAAATAAACACATTTGCACTCAAAATGAATGAGAACAATATATATGTGAGCAGACATCAACACAGCGACATTGTTAAAAAAAAAAAAAAAAACNTTAAAAAAAAAAAAAAAAAGCCTGATCCGTTAATTTCTTCTTCCTCTCAACTGCATTTCTGTCATGATGCTGAGTCTGCCTCAGTACTCTTCCTCCTTTTCTGTTATTTCATAGTCAGGTGCTCGAGACACTGAGTGATCACTTGCCATCAGCAGTTCTCTGACCCAACAGGAACTTGTGGTTACTGGATGTTTGGTCGTGGTTTGAGAATAAGCTTCCCCGTCTATAAAAAGACAAGAATGACAAGTGTTAAATATTTCACACAAGTAAGTCAGCAGAAAAGATTACAGATGACAAAAGACCTGTTAACTCACATCATCACAGGACATGTTGTATTCTGCTAAAACTGTCCGACAGCGAGCAGCGATACTGAAGGAGCAAAGGTTAAAGATGTGAAGAGGCACGAATGGCGACATCAATAAAAATACCTTCAAGCAGATAAGAGCTGTATGATGCAGTAAGAGGAGAGAGTTTATAAGTGAACAGAATCTAAAAGTGCAAAATGCTACATTTAAACATGTCAGTTGCTGAAGTTGAACGTATAACTGTGGAACTGCTGTAACAACAGAAGACTGACAAAACATGCTAAGTAGCTACTTCACATGAACTGTAATCGCAACAAGGATACATTGATGGTGCCACAACTCGTTTGTGTATTCCAGCAAAAAACAGAGCTATTAGGGTGATACAGCTGATCGTGAAGAATGGATGATTCCACAGCGATGAAAAGAATGACACCTGCAAATGAAGAACATTAAACGTTAACCATCATGTTAAGAAACAAAAATCTTCCAACTTATACAAAAAAGTGGTGGCACAAGTAGGTTGTGAGAAGATAATAACCATTGTGTCACTGGAGAAGCTTGGTTATTCCACTACAGCTGGCAATGCAAATGAAAGATAGTAGGGTGACGTTATCCCTTTAATACAAATGATATGTAATTTCTATGATCAGTTTTATTCTGTTAATTTGTACAAGTCTTTCCTTAAAGGGCCACTTCAATATTTTTCAACCTGAATCCCATAATTCAAGTGTGGGGAGAACATGAGAAAGGCTGATTCTGTGCCTAAAGAGCATGTTCACAATATCAGATGTAACTAGACAGATGTGGTAAACATGAAGACATCCATCCATTATGTCCTCATGTTTAGTAGAGCCACCTCTAAAACAGGGAGGTGTCTCCAAAATCAGACAACCAGTGAAACTGTATGCCATTTTATTTACCTCAGTGGTTTTTGGAAGCTAGCATAGCTCAAAACAATGGGTAATGGTAATGGGTAATAATGTGGCATGATAACAATACACTGTTATCATGCCACATTATTGAGGAACTGTTACTCTGACTTCAAGTGGTACTTAGACTGACATTGAAACTGACCTACCACAGACTTTCATATTAACTTTTGGAACAGTCAGTTCTGACTCAGCGGAACAAGAACTACTAACCCACTGGATGTGATTTCGATAGACCAGTATTCTCCCTGATGTTACACCAGTAGGCTGAAGTCTTGTGGGAGTTTTCTAGATATAATTATCCACCAATACAACACTGCTGAAAATGTAACCATACCTTTTGTGTGTCTGGGTCTATTAACCAGTTCCAAGCCCCAGTAGCTGTACAAACAGACACCACTATCAAAATCACTGGAGGGAAGAAAAAAAAAAAAAAAAAAAANAAAAAAAAAAAAAAAAAAAAGATTGGCACCACATTGCATTTGCACAATATAGTCCATTATGAGTGTAAGACATCTGTTACTGCTCACATATATGCTTACAAGTGTGTAACATGCTAATTTCTGCACCAACACCTGCATTTACTGTACTTAATGTATTATATGGTGCTTATGATTCTTATGTTGCAGAGTCTGAATACTGCATGTCCTGGTTGGTGATTAAATATTCTCACAAGCAAGGCTGAAATGTAGGTGCCATCAAAAAATCATCAAAAAACTTCATATATTAGCTTTACCAAACAACAGATAGTTTAGCAAACGGAGGTATTATGTGTAGAATGTGAGCCACAGCGTGCAACTGCTACATTATCGCTAATAATCATAATCAGCCCCACTAACTTACTTCTCCACCTGCCTGTTGCAGGTTGCAAACAGGAGACATACTCTGTCAGTCTTCTCTCAAAGGCCTTCAGGTCTGGCAACAGAGATGGGCATGTTAAAGCAATTATAATCCAGTGTCAATGTAAAACTGGACTTTTGTCATGGCTGTATAACCTGGAGCATTAGAGAATGACATTTCTTTGATAAGAGAGATGAACAAACACCCTCTGAGGAGACTGTAAGTAGTAAATTGTATTTCTAAAGCTAAGTTAGACTTTGCTGGTAGCTGTGTGGTAACTACAAGGTGAACACAGAAGCAACTCATAGGAACAGAATAACGTGACTGAACATGTCCGCTAACATACCAAGAAAGCTTGTTAGTTTGTCTTAAAGCTAACTAGTCAGTATGACCAATGACAAAACGTAGCTATGGAGCTACTTAGCTAAAGAAACTACTAAAACTAACTTAATGTAAATACGACTAATAATAACACGCTAATATTTTAGCTACCAAACAAGCTAACTATGGTTCGCAGACAAGGCAGCCAGCCCACGTTAAACACATATCATAATAAGTTTATATTGATCTCTGCTGGTGAATACAAGAACGCTCAAATAAATAGATGGTTCGTTAAACATGGTTTGGAGGTTTGTGTCGCTACCTTCAGCCTGTTCGAGTGAGTTCATGTCTGAGCCAGTCGCTTCTGCTGGCTATGCTGCCTCTTCCCCACTGCCATAACGACACGCCGATTGACCAATCAGAACGCCGTGCTGCGGATAACGCTCACTTTCATTGGTCAAAACTCAAATGGGAGGGACATCCGGAGTTTTAGCATTACTTCCGCCAAAAAACCTCACCTGTGTCCTCAAAGTACATTTCACATTGTAAGAATTTTCAAAAACTCAAAATAACAATCTTTATTTTCTGCTACTCCTAAAATGAAAAGGCGTTCATTTACAACAGCTTTATATACATATATATAAATATATATACAGTATGTCGGAAGTCGGAACTTAAGACTGGAAAAATGACGATTTCCGAGGCAGCTCGAATGCAGCATGAGCTCACCTTTGATGCCTCCGTTGTAACTCTTCATGTTCTTTAACATGACTTTTTTTCAAATGTTTTATCAGGTTCGTAGCAGTGCCACAATAATGTTCGGTCTTCTAACACTTGTCATATTTTGCTTCATTAAGCCTAAAATAACTCCTAGCAACACTTCGCTTTCTTTCTACCATTTCCTCATAAACACAGCCCACTATGCCGCCTGGCTACCGGTGATGCTGTGCTGCTCGTCAGTCCGCGAGGAAGGAGAGAGAGTGAAAGCGGATAAAGAAAAGTAGTTCCTTAGTAATTGTAGTTTGATTTCATATTTTCACAATCATTTACAAAAATATTTCATTAAAATATACAATTGCAAAAATATACAAGTGCATCTTAATTAAAGCATGTAAAATCAATATTTTTATTGTGAAAATCGATTTTTAAAATAACACGTCAGTATTGGAAGAATCGATAGTTTGGTATCGATCCGTCCTATCCCGAGCAGACACATACATGTCTCTGCCGAGCGCTAGTACAGGTCAGCCAGCGCACAGCACGTTTCTTGTGGCTTATTTGTAACAGTTGTTAATTAGTTTTACAAGCTCTAAACTAACACAGTTTTACCATTTGCAGCTGCAGAGTGAGAGAATAAAGGTAAGTTATGGTGATTTTAAATGTTAAGGTTAATTAAGAAAATATTAAATGTTTTAAAAGTGGGGCCACACTACGTAGTTTATTTTTCAGTCGTGAACGATTACAAAAAGACTGGCAGCGAAGATTTAATGACATTAAATGACACATCCAGTGACATTTAATGACTAAATCTTGGACGACGCAAAACGATTTTTAGTTTCCTGTGCGCGCACACGTAACAAGGTGTCTTGGACGAAAACAACTTTACAGACCGAGAAGAGACGGTCGCAGATTAGAGAAGACGTTCAGTTGAAAATGTATAGAAATAATAGAGAGAGTTGACACTTTTAAATTTTGGGGGACATTTCAGAATCAGAATCAGAATTTTTTTATTCGCCAAGTACAAGTGCACAAGGAATTTCTTTTGGTGTATGGTGTCTGAAAGAATATAATATAATATAGGTATAATAATTATATATATATATATATGTATATATATAAAATATAGGTATAAACAATATGTACAGGTTAAAAAAACTGCAATATGTACAGATCAAAATACAAAGGCATAAAGTAAATGTGCAAAGAAGCAAACAATATTGCACCAACAGTGGATATGATAAAAAGTAATGTAAACAGAGTTATTTGGATAGTAGATTAGTATGGAGGAATCATATTAAAAGTATTGTGGATAAATGTAAAAAAGTTAAATGTGCTGAGGTGCTTGGTGGGTTTGCAGTGGGGAGCAGATAAAAAATTTCTTTAAAGTGTATCTCTTATTACATCAAGATTGGATTATGGGAGTGTTGTAGATGGATCTGCATAAAAATGATACTGAGCTTAAACAGGAGACAGGAGAAATGTCACTATATCTACATAGAAAACATTTGTTAGCTAATTATTGGGTGAATTTGAGGGGTCATGGAGATAATCTTCCAATGAAAAAATTACTACTGTCTTGTTGGGAAAAGGACAGATCACAAAAATCAGGTTTTGGTTGGATAGGAGGTGCAGAAGCGAGAAACATTGGAGTGTATGATAAGGAGTTCTGTCCAACTGTGATGTAGCCTGAAATACCTGTATGGACATTAAATCTCCAGTGGTAGGTCTAGAATTACTGCAGCGTAGGATAAGAAATAAAAATGCAGATTTAGTGAGTTTTATTATTATGTAGATTGTACATATGGAGAATATGTTCAGGTCTTCACAGATGAATCAAAGGACCCAGTAACAGAGAATACAGGATCTGCTTTTTATGTGCCAGATCAGAAAGTTGAAATATTCAAACAAACATCAGATTATTTAAGTGTGTACACTGTGGAGTTGAATGTTATTTTGATGGCGATAGAATGGGTAGAACAGACCAAAATAAGCAAGGCTCTGGTATGTAGTGACTCTGTGGCTTTCTAGCATCAAATCTGGTGAAACCAGAAGTCAGAAAGTATTCAGAAAGTATTCAAAATAATAGAAACACATTCAAGAGCAAACAGGCCGAGATCATTTTCATGTGGGTTCCAGCTCATACAGGTATTGCAGGAAATGAGAGAGTGGATATCCTAGCTAAGCAGGCTATTAAAAAAGGAGAGATAGAGGTCAACATGAAATTATCAAAATCAGACGGAAAAAGCATTATTTGGAGGAGTACTAGTCAAGAATGGCAACAACAATGGGATCAACAGGTTAAAGGAAGACACCTGCATTTAATTCAAAATAACGTGGTTGCTGTGGAAGAAAGGGGTAGAAATAGAAAAGAGCAAGTAATAATGTCTCGATTAAGAATAGGACACAGTAGGTTAAATAGTACATCTATATTATGGGAAAACATCCAAATGGTCTGTGTGAGTTTTGTTTAGTATCTGAAACTGTAGGACATGTATTGATTGATTGTAAGCAATATGAAATGGAAAGGCAAGATGTTGATAGGAATGAAGAAAGCAGGAATGTCAGAAGTGGGGATAAAAAGTATTCTGGAATGTGATGGAGTCAGACAAGACTGGAGATTTTTGTTGGAATTTCTGGAGAGAACTGGGTTAATAAGAAGAATCTGATCATTTAGATTGTGCTGTCATAATTAAACCCAGAAGATGGCAGTAATGCAATGTTATGGATGCCAGCTGCTGTAAAAAATCCATAGAAGAAGAAGAAGAAGGTGGTGGTGGTGGTGGTGGTGGTACAGCACTCACGAGACTAAAGTTTCCCGCGATACCATTACACCAAAACAAACATGGATGCCGTACAGCAGGGGTCCCCAGCAAGGGCCAAAACACTGCAGGTTTTCTTTCTAACCAGTCTATTCAGGAGGTGATTTTGCTGATGAACTCTTTCCCTCAAATTGAAGGAATGGTGATCAGTGAAATCACCTGCTTCAGTGGCTGGCTGGAAAGAAAACCTGCCCTGTCTTGGACCTTTGAGGCACATGGTTGTTGGCCCCTGCCGTACAGCTTGCAACTTTTGCCTGTGTGGCGATTTCCTCAGAGAAAAAGAAAAAAGTACAGAAACGTAGGAAGTGGTGTAATCCGTGGATGAAGGAGAGAGTTGGGTAGCGTGGGCTGTATTCCCTGCATGTTTAACATGCATGTCATGTCAACATTAACTTACCGCTTCTCTTCTTCCTTCCTCTCGTGTCACCAGCTGATGTTTTCATTGGCTATTGAAGGCTACCGGCATTGAGATTCGAGTCTTTCACCCGTGTATACTTGTCAAAAGATCGGGTCAAATCTTTTGACCCGATGAATTCAAACACTTCATTGAATCGTGACCTAGCCGACTCGGGTCAGCTTCAGACTGATTTGGATCTGTCACTCACACACACATCGATTACTACCCCGCACTCTGCCTGATCTCTAAATTATATAGTGTGGCCCCAACTTAGACTTTTACAAACAGAAAGTCAAGTGAAGTTTTATTTGTAACACCCAGTATCACATTTAATGATCCATAAGGCTTTACAGGCTCAAATGTTATGCTTATAAGTCCAGCGTTTCTGGTTTCCATCTCCTTCACAGCTGTGAGAAAAAGCTGCAGTCCATTTTTATTTGGTTCTATTCTGTTATATTCAGAAACACTGGCATCTCTTCAATGACTGACTTCAGTCCTGAAGGGAGATAAAAAGCCTTTAGTTTGGAAAAGGCTTTAGGGAGGATTTTTTTTTTTAAGTTTTTTTTTTAACAATTCAGATGACTAGATTTAGTGCAGAAATATGACATGTCGTATGGTTCTAGATTCATGAAATGTCCTGTATTTCTTACANAGATTTAGTGCAGAAATATGACATGTCGTATGGTTCTAGATTCATGAAATGTCCTGTATTTCTTACAGACAAGATGAATTTGGAGGAGTACTTTGAAAGGATTGGGTTCCATGACCCATTGTATAAACCTGATCTTGCAACACTGAAAGTGATCCACAAAAAACACATCATGACAATTCCATTTGAAAACCTCAGCGTTCACTGTGGTGAGAAGATCACCATGGACCTGCAGGCAATTTTTAATAAGATTGTCAGGAGCAACCGTGGGGGTTGGTGCTTAGAGAACAACTTCCTCTTTTCCTGGGTATTGAACAAAATGGGCTACGACCGCACAATCTTGGCCTCCAGAGTTTTCAACTGTGTCATTGATGACTTCTTCCCCATGGCTTCTCATCTCATCAATAAAGTTGTCATTGACGGAAAGGCATATATTGCAGATGTGAGCTTTGGGGTGTCTTGCCAGCTGAGGGAGCCCATAGAGCTCATTTCAGGAAAGGATCAATCTCAGGCAACAGCTGTATTTTGTCTCTCAGATAAGGAGGGCCTCTGGGTGCTGGAGAAGACCGGTAGAAAGCCAAAGGTTCTCAATCCAGACTTTGCCAACTCCAATCTGCTGGCAAAGAAGCAAACCACACCAATCTACTGCTTCTACTTGGTGCCCCGTGAAAGAGATCATTTCCTTGCAGCATGCCACAGACTTCAAACCGATCCTGCTTCACTTTTCACCAACAAGTCCATCTGCTCTCTGCAAACAGCCACAGGATTCAGAGCTCTTATTGGCTGGACCTATAGTGAGATCACTTTCAAACCCGAGGAAGATGTTGATGTTTACGACATGAAGAACATACCAGATGATGAGCTGGAACAAATTCTGAGAGAGAAATTCAATGTAAAGTTGGTGAATAAACTGCAGCCTATCAACAAGAAAGCCTTTTACACGCTGTGAAAAACTCAGAATGGTTGGTTTATGATTGTTTTGTGCTGGTCTAATGACTGACCAGGTTGAACAAAATTTTGAAAATGATTTTTTTTTTAAAGTTTCTGGCTATGTAAATGTACGCTTCAAGGTTCAGATTTGGAGTGTAATCAAGGACATCCAACTCAAGTCAGTTAGCCCAAAGTGCAATTTTGATTAATTTTTACTTCACTGGAGTATTTTCATACTTAAGTAATATCAAGGAGATTACCTTGTTACTTCACTACATTTACTACTTGCAGATCTTTAGCTACATTCACATTACACTCTGAAATGGCCCAGATCCGATCTTTTTTCCTCCATGTGACTCAGATCTGATTTTTTTTCATATCAGATCTGGGCCACTTGCATATGTGGTCCTAGATCTGATGCGTATGTGATCTCTGGAGATGCGATCTGTCTGACCGGTCAGATTGGAATTCATGCGTTTTTGGATTTTTTTAACGTCTCACTGATTTGCGCATGCGTACATCACATCTCGTTCTCAATCAGTGCCGAGCGGCGCCTCATAGCCCGGTAAAAATAAATACGGAGGAGAGCAACCACAGCGATGGGGGTCAGTGGAGAGACGAAGAAGTTTTAAATTTGTTGGATATCTACAGAGATCAGAAAGTTTTCTGTTCCTCTGTGAACCTCTGAACATCGCGGCCCACCACAGAGCTCCGCTCTCGTACCCACACACGGACTCATGTCAAGTCGAACCAAAGACTGACGACACGAGCTTTGCAGAAAACTTCCATGACTAGTCGGCACGCGCTACGAAGCCTCGACACCTCGAGTGACGTCACTACTTAAAACGTTTAGGCCAGATTGTGGTTTAATGTTTTATGTGTGCGAATCTTTCAGCACAACGCTTTTTGCATTAGCTAGTAGCAAAGCATGTTGCAGCAGGATGTTCCCTTAAGGAAAATAAGCATGGTTAACATATACTTGCTGATATATTGCACATTCTGAAATTAAATTTTGGTAGACAGCTAGCCTAATACAGCAGAACAATAACCCATTTACGGATAATACAGAATGTTTAGGTAATAACTCAAAGGTCCGCGAACTTTTGAGACTATAGGCTAGCATTAGCAATTAGTGATATTTGATTTAGCACTTTATAATGTAATTTGTTATTTTTATAATTATTAAAGTTTTATGTGAACCTGTGCATAATTGAAAGCAGTCTTTTTTGTAATTATTCATCTAATCATTTCTTAACTCACACAGATTCAGCTTCCTGCAATGGGAAGCACACGTACAGCCACGTGTTTGATAACTGGTGGATGTTTGTGTTTTACCAGTGAGGTATGGACCTTCTCAAGGAAAGCAAAAGGTTTCTGAAAATTACAAGTTTATGGCTCATCCCGACTGAAACTGTAATTCTCATCACATGAAAATAATCAAGAGATCATTGTGCCTTCATGTTTTCAATTTTTATTACTGTTATCAAATCCTACATACAGGTACACACACGTCCTTGTGGGGAATTTCTGAAGATTACATTTACTTTTGAGTATTAAAATGCATTTTAGAATAAACACATTTTCTACATGCAAGATGTTCTTTTTTTGACAGAAAACATAAATGTTCAACAAACCTATAACTCCCCTTTTTCAATGTTGTAATATTAAGTTAGTCTTTTCATGAAAAAGTATATGGATGTTTCTGTAACAATACTGGAATAATATCAATTTTCCACACATTAAAGGCTATGCAAAATTCCTCAGTTTTTTGAAAAAGATTTGGAACTTTTCATTATTTTTGTAAAAATTGAAATCTAGAATTGCTGAGATTGTGGCAACAAATATGGCAAATATATCCTTTAAAATGTTATGGTACCTTGTATACTTATTCAATGTGTCTTGGATTATTTTCTGTATAATTTTCAATGCAGAGTTAATGCCCGTTTGTTGTTGAGTGTTAATAAAGAGAAAAAAATATCTTAGTGATTTAAATGCAATTGAAATTTGAATTGAGATTTCACATTATAATCTTCATCACCCCACCATCATCCATCCACTTACCTCACATCAGCTGATCAGGTCTCTGTGAATATCAGCTTTACTTTTGTACCTCCCTCACTTGAGTATCAGTCAAAAATCGAACTCATTTAATTTGCTTTATTTTGTTTTTTACAAAACATATCAAGTTTTGTATGAAGTTCTAAAGCCTGCAGTAGCAAAAATTATTTAGCCTGTGTATGATAAATTCATATAAACAATATAGACATACTGTTTAAATTAAAGTTTGAATTCTTTATTAGCATTCAAAAACTAAAGATTTTTTACATAACCATATTCTGTTCTCCATTAATTAGCTGTAACTTATCTTTGTATGAACAATATTGAGCACAATATTAACTGTTATGTCCCCTGTGTGGGGGAAGTGGGAAACCATAACATAAAGGTGTAAATGGCAAAATAAATTAATTAATAAAGCCAGCAATTAAACAACAACAAAGCTCTTAAAGTAATCAAAAAGCTGATGGTTTTACTGCAATGTTTACAAAAAACACAAGTTACAGCGAAGCTTGTGGAGTTCAGGGTAGCCAAGGCCAAAATAACAAACCTATCTGAAAAATAACAGCTAAACTACCAAGAAAAGAAAAGACATTATTAAACTCACTAACTGGCCAAAAAACAGAAGAAAACATCATTAGAGAAAACAAATGGCAGCTCACCCCTACCAAGCTTAGTCTCACAAAACATATCACAATTGCAGAGCACCAGGTAACAAAAAAGAACAGGTTAACAGAGCAGCATACAGGTGGTTCAAAGACAGATGGAAAGAGGGGAGCAGGCTGAAAACTCTTCCTCATTTGTACTGTGAGGCTGATGGCAAACTCAGCTCAGGTGCTCCTGCCCAGCATTCGCCAATCCTGGCCAACCCACGTCTCCACCAATTATTCAGTCAGATCTGTAGACTGACAGGAGAGAGTCTGAGAGAGAGAGAGAGAGAGAGAGAGAGAAAAGAAAGGCCTGTTCACCCCAGCATAACAATTAAGCAAGAACAATTATTTGAGAAGAAATTAATGTTGAATATGACTCTGTTAAATTGTCTCTTGTATTTCAATCTGCTCTGAAAGATAAACTTGCCAGTGTTTTCCCTTTTAAAACTATTAGCATATACTGTATATCTTTTCATTCCAGGTTGATGCTTTTGATCTTACTGCTAGTTAAGAGATGCATTCATTGTATCTTCATTCACCGTATCAGAAAGTCCAAGGTTCAAGTCCAACTCACGTTTTTCTTCCTCTGTCTGTGGGGTTTGCTGCAGTTTCCTTCCACAGGCCAAAACCAGAAAGAATGTGTGTGAGCCCAGTGATAGACTGACTAAACTTATTCAATGAATGCTGCATTGATGGATATTTTGCATGTAAGATCTTAATCTGGAAGTCGTAAATATAGTCATAAATGTAGTGAAGTAAAAGAGTAATCTTGATATTACTGAAGTATGAAACTACTCCAGTGAAGTAAAAATTAATCAAAATTGCACTTTGGGCTAACTGACTTGAGTTGGATGTCCT
>VXCM01001830.1:5906-129068 GCA_014773175.1 Lucifuga dentata
AATCTTTCAAAATCAAATATTGAAGCGATACACCCACCTTAAAAATCCATGTTTCTCCTGCTAATAGTTAAACAGCCTTATGAAGTCACGGCCATTTAAATGTTTCCATAAATGCAGGTCTTCTTTTGGGACTATATTCCCCGGTGGAGGCATACATTCACTCCACACTTCTGATTGTGCTTAAAAGCTAAAATTCATAACTTCTAAAAAAAACAAAACAAAACAAAACAAAAAAAACCTTGAATACACGTCTTGTTGGCGATGATGAATTACCTATCCCAAGAACGTTTAAAGTAAAAGGATGTAGGAACATAGGAATGTTGGAACTTTTTTTTTTTTTTTTTTANTTTTTTTTTTTTTTTTTTAACTCACTGTTCCAGTAGTATGCTTTGGAAAATGACTGTCAATAACCTTACATGTATGAAAATTTAATATATTAGGCTCAAACATGCAAAATAGGTGGTATGGTTCTTTAAGCTAATTTACTCATGATTTACTTTGCTTTCACACAGAAAAAAAAATCAACAAACATACATATATATCTATATATATAAATATATAGGTATCTCAACAAAAGCCATGTAACCATATGAGAAAATTAGTTCTGTTCATTTGTCAGAAATTTTCAGCGAGGGCAGTGAGGAAAATCAAAGCAGAAAGAAGTTTACTGTACTTTCTACATGGAACAAAAGAACTGGTATCTGGTCCAAGTAATAATTTGGATATTGCTTCGTAATACTGCATTTCAATTTGCATTCAATGAAAAACATTCCTTTACATCTTTTAACTCTATTTTTGTTGCAGAACAAGCTTGATCACATATCTTTAAATTGGTTGCCTTATATTTATCTCTTATCAACATGATCTTGCATTTATGACTCTTTAAATTGCAATTTAAAATATATCTGCTCAATCTCAGTGAAGCTAAAATGAGCTGTGCAGATAGCAAAAAAAAAAAAAAAAAAAAAGTCATCTAATCATTTTATTTTTGAACGGAGACTGCAATTGCTGATTGATGGAAAAAGCTTTGAAATGTGTTTGAGTGTGAATTCAAGATAAAATTATATCAGCTACTTCTGAAGCTTTTTGAGCCGGGGAAGTCGAAGAGTTCAGACAGTTTCTTGGTCCAACTAATACTGCCAGTTAAAAAATATGTAACATTTTCCATGAAAAACGGTAAAGCACTGACTTTGCTTATGATAGACAGAACAAGAAGAAAGTAGAAAGCATGGAAAGCGTTAAACCTTTCGCCTGGTAATGATTCTGCTGCTTACTTCTTCAAATACACAGAAATCCATGAAGTCTCAGTAAAGACAAAAGACAAAATCTAAGCACTCCTGTACGGAAAACCCATGTTTGTAAAATAAAACAATAAATAAAAAAAAGTTGAATCAGTAAAAGAAATAACATCTTGTGAACACTGCCAATACTGTGTACTGGAAGATCTTTTTCAGTCAAACAGCCTTAAAGAGGCATCAGCAGGAACATCTGACAATAGCAGGTGTGTGTAAGTTTAAAGAAACAATCAGGTACAAAAAACCAATCGCAGAGAACAAAAAAAACAAAAAAAAAATAAAAAACAGTGATGCTGTAGGAGAAACAGAAAACAAGGGAAAAAAAACACCTGGTTCAAAGGGCGGGGTCAAAGGAGGAGGAGCCTGTCCAGGTGAATCAACAAAAATATAAGNCCTGGTTCAAAGGGCGGGGTCAAAGGAGGAGGAGCCTGTCCAGGTGAATCAACAAAAATATAAGATCTCCACCTGTAGAGGGTGCTGTGAACTCCTTTATGCCGATGGAGTGACACTTTATTAAAGGACCATACTGGCCATTTTGCATGTTAGCTCAAAATCAGCTTGTTGATACTTGAAACATTCTTGGGATATCCATCATTGTCAACAATACATATATTCAGGTGTTTTTACCAGGATATATGTTAAAAAGCATGGAGTGAATGTATGCCTCCACTGGGGAATATAGTCCCAAAAGAAAACCTGCATTTATGGAAAAATTTAAAGGACCGTGACTTCATAAGGCTGTGTAACTATTAGCAGGAGAAACATGGATTTTTAAGGTGGGTGTATCACTTGAATATTTGATTTTGAGAGATTAAGAGATTTTGCAAAATATCAGGGATTTTACTTTTGTTCACTTATGTTTATTTATTTATTTATTTATTTTTAATCTAAAGCATTTTCTGATTTCAGGTTTTATTTGCCACCTACAAAAAGCTTCACTGTAAAAAAATAATTTACTCCACAAGAACTTTCGCTCTTTGTTGTTTTAGGCAACTTTGCTGATTGTCTACTTGATTTTGTAATTCTAAGAAAAATTTTAAAAAAGAAAAAACTAAAGGGCTGTAATGGGAAAATATTCAAGGAAATATATATATATATATATATATATATATATATATATATATATATATATANATATATATATATATATATATATATATATATATATATATATATATAATTCTAAAAATAACAATCAAAATTAAATAATGATTCTGGCA
The DNA here is from genome assembly GCA_014773175.1 of Lucifuga dentata. Classification (NCBI taxonomy): domain Eukaryota; kingdom Metazoa; phylum Chordata; class Actinopteri; order Ophidiiformes; family Bythitidae; genus Lucifuga; species Lucifuga dentata. The sequence goes on from VXCM01001830.1 coordinate 8,422, forward strand.
AGTTCTTGAATTAAGAAAATTCTTTGTAGGGGAATTTTTCCAACCAAAAAAATACTTTAAAAAAATCACAGAAGATTAAAAAGGAAAAGAAAAAACATGTTATTGACTACGTATATTATTTATTGCGTCCTTCACTCTTGCTCTGTAAACAAGTTCTCCAAAATGTTTCTTGGCAGAAATATCAAGAAATTCCCACAATGTAAAAGCCAAATTCAATGACAAGTATAAGTGCTGAAATGACTTTAGACTCCAGAGTTTTTGTGTGTGTGTTTTGTCGTAGTCTTTCTAACGCAGAAATTTAACCACCCACACACAGTTTCCAGCTGTTCGTGCACAGAGAACTGCCCTTCCAGGACATTAAGCTCTGCACCTTCCATATTAAAATTTGGCTAATTTCAGCGACTGAGGCAAGGCGTGAACCAACGATGACCTCTAACCTGCTGTCAGAACAAATGAAATAAATCAAACGACAGCCAAACTCCACATGACTGAAGCGGAACATGAGCATAAATGAAAGGTCATGACAGTTTGCTTAAGATCAGAATACGCACTGATACAAACATTCAGCTCAGGAACTCAACCTGTATAACAACGTAGAAACTATTTGATTTGTTCTTTATGCTGAGCGGGAGCTGCAGTTAGAAAACAGAATGCACCAAATTTTAAGTTCATTATACATTCATGTTTTAATGAGCCAAACAAAAATGTATAGATTGATGGAGAAATACCTGCCTGTCATATCCAATGAGTTCTTGGATAAAATGAACTTTTTTTCCTTCATTTTATTCAGGACTTTTTCCCTCATTTCAGTCGTTGGACTAGCCTGACTGATACAGAGAGAAAGGTTACGACCTCATCGTAATGGAAGGAAGACGCCATTAAAAAAGATTCCACATTAATGCAGGGTCTAAAATTCACATTTCCCGTACCTTATTCAAGCAATTATTACTTTTTCCCTTCAATATATATGATACAGGATGACATCTTGTCCTCTTTTATACTTTATTTCCTAAAATCTACAGGTTTTAAACTTAAAATATTAACTGGCTAACTAAGAATGTAAGTTGGCCGCGTGACATGAGAATATGTTTTACTTTGACTCAGGAAGGTTATTATTTCTGTTTGTTTTTCACTTTGCTAGTTATCAGAGTATCTCATACATTTTTTTCCGCTTTTGTCTGACAAATTCCATCCAGTTTCCACCAGATTTGGTACATAACTTATTTAGATGAGTGTGGCAAAAGTTGGTCTTTGTTGTTGTTTTCCTATAATTGGTTGCCAAGTTTTTGTGGATATAACCTGCTAAACATAAACTGTCATAACTCTTGAGAGCATTCTGCATTTTTTAGCTTGTTACATGTGCGTTATGATTCCCACTTTATATTCTCAGACAGGATTTGGGAATCTTGTATCTGTCACTGTGAGTTCTGATGCAGGTTCAGATTAAACATTTCGAAGTAAGATTGTAAAATGTTTCAAGCGTCTCAAATATGCTTCAGTTTCCTCTCACTGCCAAAGGAACGTGCAGGTTAGGTGAACTGCAAACTCTAAATTGACTGTATATCTGTGTGTGTGTGTGCGCTTGTGTGCGTGTGTGTGTGAATTGACATCCCTGGGACAGGCTGGCAACCTGTCCAGGTGTACACTGCCTCTCACCCAATGACCACTGGGATAGGCTCCAAGCCCCCGTGACCCTGATTAGGATAAGCAGGTATAGATGACGAATGGATGGATATTCTAAAATATTAAATTAAATATTAAATTAAACTAAATCTGCACTTTCTCGGTTTTCCCCAATGTTTTAAGAGAGTTATGTATGATGTATATGGCATATTAGGACCATATAAGATGAAAAAAATAGCAAATTTGCAAGTTTTAAAAGTCCGTATGCTTACGCTAATTTGATGATTTTGTGCTAAAAGCATAAGTATTTCTTTATTGCTAAATCCAATGGAAAAGTATAATTTAACAAGGTCATGCACTTGCAAAAAACCTTGCAAATTTGCCAGTTTAAAAACCAAATTTGCGAGTTTGAAAGCTCGAAATAATGCCCCCCTCTTTTTTTTTTTTTTTTTTTTTTTTTTTTTGTGTCAGCCCTGTGATAGGCTGGCAACTTGTCCAGGTGTACCCTGCTTCTCGCCCAATGACTGCTGGGATAGGCTCCAAACCCCTGTGACCCTGATTAGGATAAGCAGGTATAGATGATGAATGGATGGATATTATAAAATATTAAATCTAAATCTACACTTTCTGGTTTTGCGTAATGTTTTGGGAGAGTTATATACGATGGTGTATTAGGGCCATATAAGACAAAAAAATAGCAAATTTGCAAGTTTTAAAACTCTGTATGCTTATGATAATTCAATGATTTTGTGCTAAAAGCATAAGTATTTCTTTATTGCTAAATCCGATGGAAAAGTATAATTTAACAAGGTCATGTACTTGCAAAAAAACTCGCAAATTTGCCAGTTTAAAAACCAAATTTGCGAGTTTGAAAGCTTGAAATAATGGCCCCCTGGTTTTTTTTGTTTTTCATCTTATGGCCCTAATATCCGTCGTAGTTATGTGTACTTACTGTAGAGTGCAAAAATATTTGAAATACTTCTGCATTTCTAATCTGAGTTTAACCGCTGCATCAATATACATTCTACCAACAAAGACAGGAAGAGTAATACTTTAAAAAGTAAATACATTTTATCACCGTATCAGCTGGTATTCAGGTGAAATTGTGATTTGTTGAGGAATTTAGTTTGAAAGGAGCATGAAATGAAAACCCACCATCAGAGTACCTGACTGATTATAGCATGTAAAGATCTTAAATTAATTCAACATCTAAAAAGCTGTTTGACTCTTGATGTTTGAAAAAGTAAATATCTGGTATGAGGCCTGAGGTGAGACTGGAGTTATTTTTATAAGCATTTTCACTTCATCATAAATCTGCATGGTGCTGCGCTCAAAAAGAGACAGATATGAAGTTGCAGATATCACAGCTATAATTATACCATCAGATCGACTTTGATTACTTTCAAATTTGTGGTAACATGTTTTAGTAGCGATGTTTGCTCGCTGTGGCTCTGCCCTCAATTTACTCACATGATCTCGTTTTTAAGAAAAAAAAATAGGGGGGAAAAAAAAGCTTTTCAAAGGGCCTTCTGCCTTTACAGGGAGCATTAAAAGTTTTTGAAGGGCTATACCCAAGACGTTTTTATGAAAGAAAGAAGAAGCATCCTTTCATGTTTACATCAAACCACGCAGGAGTGTGTAAAAAAAATGAAAAATGATGAATTCCTCCTCATTGTCAGCCGAACAAGAATAGCTTTTGTCACGTTTCGCCGCGGTCAGGAGACGATGTGAAGCAAATTTCCACGTGTTACATCTGTAGTGAATTATCCAGTCAAATGTTGCTCTTTTCTCTCTCTCAAGTAATAGCTGGAGTGCTGTAATCGGAACGCTGCGAACAACCTTGGCTGCTGGTGATGGATGAAGAGCGCATGGCCTTTTGAAAGGGTATACATCACATTAAAGCAGGAGTAATGAGGAACGCTCCAACACCCAGATGTTTGAGTGATACAAAGCGTAAATCCACCTGAAACGCCGACAGCAACATGTGAAAGTTAGAAGCAGGGCAGGCAGGGCAGGCGTTTCTAATGCAAAACGCTGTCACATAATCATAACATAAAACACAAATCCATGCAGAAATGCAGGTACGGTGTGAAAAGTAAAGGTAATGATGCTAAATGGATGCGTGGTGGCTGTTGACCTTTTTGCTGACACTGTAGTGTTCAGACAAAGCCGGTGACTAATCTCTTGCTCAGATATATCTACTGTAGCTATTAATCTTCACCTCATTTCATGCTGCACAAATAAATGACCTCTTCAAATGGGACACTGTGTCTCATGAGTTCCGGCGAAAGCGGGAGTTCAGAGCCGCGGCACGTTCGGAGGAAAGCGAGGGATGTGGGGGGAGAGAGAGAAAGAGAGAGGGCAGAGAACAGGAATGGTGAGAGTATTCACAAATCCCCTCTGTCGTTCGTTTCTTCAGTTATCGTTGACTGTGATAAGCTAGCTCCATCTTATCTTAAACCCCCCGATAGGCCGAATGGTTCGTCCTGGAGGGAGAGGAGGAAATGAAATGGGTTTCACCATATAACTGATTTTAGGGGCTATTACTATTATCAATTTCTTTGCTCTTCAGCAAGGTACATCAGCTTCATCGCTTCAGCAGTTTGGGCGCTATCATAGTCAAAGTGAGGGAAAAGTTGAAAGTATCTGAATTTTAAAATTCACTTTTTTTTTTATTGTTTAGTTTATTTATTTACACAAGTTACACACATTCTGCGTTCTTATTTTCATTTTAAGCTCTATCTGGAAACCATTGCAAAGCTTTAATCCCTTGATGCAGCACTGCTGTGTATAATGAGTGGAACCAGGCCATTTCAGGCACTCTCTTTAAAGGACCATAGCAGTGATTTAGCATGTTTAAGCCCAATAAATACTACTCATGCTACGATACTGCCAAAACACAACACCGTATTTTAGTTTTCCTGTTATTTTCCCAAATCCCTTAATCTTTCAAAATTAAGTGTTCACATATACACTCATATTAAAATTGAATGTTTTGCCTGCTTAATGTAGAAGGTGCTGTCATTTTTAATTTCTCAGTAAAAGCCATCTTCTCATGGGACAATATTCTCTGATGGAGAAATCCATTTTCTTGCACGCAGCTCCATGTTGGATCAATTAAATTAAGTAACTTTGACAAAAATGAATAAATAAATAAGAATGATGTTTAGTCTGCTGCAACGGATTACTAATGACAAGTGCATATAAAGTCTTTACAAGTTGATTTTCTGGTGATTTCAAGGAAATGATAGTCAAAGTCTGGCTTTATATTGGCAAAAAAAGTGATACCAGGACTGCTGGGCCTTGGTGCCCAGTAATAAACATTATTTCGTTGGCACATACCCTAATGTTTCAGCAGACTTTAATATTATTCATTAGCATAGTCATATTCCCATAGTTGAATAATATGCATAATGGAATCCTAACTGATAAACAGAATCATGTGCGTTCTCCAAATGTAATATGTTCAGAGCACAGCCAGATACGTGTCAACGCGGCTGCCTGCACCCCGGTGGATATGGCAGCTTTCCCCTGGCAATGTTTGCTGTGGACAGGTGGCTGAGGCTGAAGGCCCACAATGTGTTTGCACTGGAAGCAAAGGGTCCAGTCTCTAGAGAATCCCAAAACACACACACATACACACAAAACCAAAACCCGCTTTTGAAGCCCTTGTTTAAAATTCTTTCAAATTGAATCAGTGGGAGGGCTGAGAGATGGCGGAGCGGGATGAGGTGGTGTGAATTCATTACTCCATCATTGCTGAGGTGGCTCGCACACTGTAACTAGAAGCCCCACTTCTGGTAATTCATCTTCTGCTGTCAGGGAACATTTGTAGGGATATAGCAGAGATCCAGGCTGCACATGAGGAAGAGCAGAGCAGAAAATAATATTGTCACTTTCAATCGCCTCTGCCCTGTTTTCTGCAGGAAACGATGAGCCCCTCACCAACAGCATGACTGTCAAAAAATATCATTTAAAACGAACCCAGCTTAAGCACAATCTGCCCATGTTGCACGTATGTAGCTGCTTCTGAATGTTAGAAGCTAATGATGCATGAGTGGGACAATTGGTGTGTCCTTCTTTGTGTGTTTGAGATTAAAATTATTTTGAGATTATCGTTTGTCAATTCAGTTAATTGCACTCAAACATGTAAAGTCACTCTTTAAGTTGCATGATTTATCGTATCTGTTCATACGTAGCGTGAGGTGCTGTAGGGATTTTTTTTATTTCTGCAGTATGTGTGCTGTTCAGGTGATCCTCTGGCTGCGCTGCGTTTGATGTTGCTGGGATACGATCACTGAACTTTTCTATTCCCTTTCGTCCCAGAGCTCCAATAACCACCGGTGTTTNTTTTTTTTTTTTTTTTTCCAGTCTTCATACCCCACATCCTACTGATTTTGATCTCAGGGTCTTTGTACTTGAACAGCTTCTCTGACTTTCACGGATGTGTTTCTTTCGTCGGGTACTGCCATGTCGATGACCACACATCTCTATTCCTTTTTGTCCTTGATAATGATGTCAGGCTTGACGTAGCTCTCTATTTTATCTTTTTTTGTGTGGATTTTTTAAAACTTCTTTCTGCACTTGACATATAATGTATATAGCTTTGAGAATTAATTTTATTCTGAAGAATTAGAGGACAATACTGGCTATAACGCACATCCCGCATGTATGTTACATTACTGAAGTATTAGAATTGTTTTTCGTCCCTTCCAGGCTGTCATTGGTTTCAGTTCATTTCAGTATTATTAAAAACAACTTGCAGAAACTTGAAATATGCTTGAGATAAGTAATTTATCATAGTGAACATGATATTTATTAAGATTTTTTGTCGAAGTAACTTTATTTTTTTCAATCCAACATGCACTAAAGACAATTTATGTCTCCGCCGTAGAATATAGTCCCAGAGAAGATGGCTTTTACTGAGAAATGAGTTGGTAGGTTGAAGCATTTGAGTTATAAGGTGAGTTAGGGTTTTAAGGTATGATCTGAACATTTGATTTTGGAAGTTTAGGGGACTTGGCAAAATAACAGGAAAATTAAAATACATTTTTGTGTTTTAGAAATTGGTTGTCAGTAACATAAAGTTGTATTTATTGGGCTTTAACATTGCAAAATCGCTGGTATGGTCCTTTCATGTTGTACTACCTCTTGGATCTGATTCTTGTGATGCTGTAACACTTTAATTTCCCTTCTGTGGATCAATAAAATCTTGTCTTAACTAAAAAGTAAACAGTGAACAATTAGTGGGGGAAATTTAAACGCCAGATTTTTCTGTGTTAATTAAGAACCGAGGAAAAGCTGGTTGGAAAGGAAAAAGCCCAGTCATTACTGTTTCTTCTCCTTTCAGCAGAAGGAGGGATTTGGAGGTGCTGAAAGCCCTGAGGGGAATTCTGTGGAGGAGAACATCAGTAAGAATGTAGCGGTGGGATGTTGAGAAGCAGCAGTGAGGGAGTCTGATCTTCCACACTCACCTCAGCCCTCCTCACAGCACCTGCAGACTCCCCTGTGGCTTCACAAATCTGCTGTTGTTCAGTCTGCTTTAAATGCCTCTTACATCACCAGCAAGCAGATTTCCTTTCATCAAGTCAAACTCTGGCAGCGGATAAATCCTACATTGTATTTTACAGAGGAAACTAATTGCAGTTAGTTATTAGATCCCGAGTGGTTTTGTTTATTGAAAAAAAAAGCAACTCCTCAGGCACTCTTAGGAAGAACAACAACATTTGATCAGGAGAGGTGCAGCAAACGCACCGTAATCAAGAATCAGCTCAGGTATAGACGATAACAGTGTGTATTTAATATTCTGTGTATTTTATCCTTATACTGTATAAACAGAGCATATTATGGACTATATAAGCCCTATCATTTAAGCTAAAGTTACAAAAAAATTAGCTTGACAAGTCTAAAGGTACTCCTGACCTAAAGTTCCACAGAGAATAACAGTGGTTGATATTGAAAGTTAAAGGTGTCATATTGCTTTTTGTCATTTTGTTATTTTTATAGTGTAATATAGTAGGAGATATGTGTTGAAAACTGTCAAAATTGAAAAACTTGAGAGTTGAATTTACTAAAATGCATGCAGTACGACAAACCCATATTCCTTTCCTGACCTGACAGCTCCATTTTTGATTGGTCCTTTACTTCTGTAACATGCTGACATCAACATGTAACATATTTGAATTTATCAGACACCCATAACATACAAGAGTAGTGAGCTGAAAGCGTGTTTGGCCAGCTCCAGAGATTTGCGGACGTTATTAGTTCAAGCCTGGCACAGTTGGCCAATCAGAATAGAACTGGGTTGTCAGGAGGAGCGCTTGAACCTCTGGAGTCTCAAATCAATTTTTCAAGAAAATTCTCTCAATTCAAGAAAAATAAAAACTAAACTAAATCATAAAAAAGTTTCCAAAAGTCTCCAAAAATCAGCAAACTATGTGTCAAAAGTGACTTTAAACTCCAGAGGGATAAAGAGAGAGTACCTGAAATGGCCTGTTTCCACTCAGTATGCACAGCAGTGCTGCAGTAAGGGAGAGCATAAGTGGATGGATGTTGTTGTTTCCTTTTCTGCTAAATAAAGCATTGCAAATCTTGCCAAATAGACCCCTAAAGAAAACATATGAATCTATATATGTCCTCTTAAAGGACCATACCACCCATTTTGCATGTTTGAGCCAAATATATTCAACTTTCATACACGTAATGTTATTGATAATTGTTTCCCAAAGCATACTACTGGAACGGTGAATTAAAAATGTTTTTCCCTACCTTCCAGACCTCCATTGGTTTCAGTTCATTCTGCTATTAAAATCAACTCGTTAATACTTGAAACGTTCTTGGGATAGGTAATCCATCATCACCAACAAGACGTACATATTCAGGTTTTTTCGAAGTTTCGTAATTTTAACGTTTAAGCGCAATAAAAAGCACAGAGTGAATGTATGCCTCCACTGGGGAATATAGTCCCAAAAGAAANGTTTAAGCGCAATAAAAAGCACAGAGTGAATGTATGCCTCCACTGGGGAATATAGTCCCAAAAGAAAACCTGCATTTATCACAAAATTTAAATGACCATGACTTCATGAGGCTGCATAACTATTAGCAGGAGAAACATGGATTTTTAAGGTGGGTGTATCACTTGAATATTTGATTTTGAAAGATTAAGAGATTTTGCAAAATATCAGGAAAGCTGAAATACAGTTTTATCCTTTGGGAAATGACTGTCAGCAACGTTATGTATATGAAAATTGAATATATTAGGCTCAAACATGCAAAATGAGTGGTATGGTCCTTTAAATGTCCTCTGTGAAACACACAATGGGCACATAGCTAGGAAAACTGGGACCTCTAGAGGGAATATTGCTCTGGGGTCACTTTCTCTAACAAACTAATCCCACTGCAATATTCTACTGGGCACTCTCCTGCTGGACCCGCCCAGAATCAACACACTTCACCTCGCCAACACAGAGATTAATGAAAACACAGTAACAGAATGTATCCCATAGGTGTATCCCATCTTTATCAAAATTTGATTCTGGGATTTAACAGGACTAAACCCAAGTGAATTCAATTTGGGAAGAATTACAGGCTATTTACTTTTTAGGTTGGTTTTGTCTTAAACATCATCACTATTAATCAGTGCTGCTTTGGCGTAATCTACAAGGCCTCAAACACATCCTTGCAGCTGACAGAAGCCTCCCAGGGGATTCTGTGATAATGCAGAGTAATAAGTTCTAAGAGCTCACTAATCACTTGGGCACATGATAAGACCATTAATCTTGCTGCCCATGCAGCTCAGCTCCAATGGACCGCTTCCTCTGCCAAGGAAGGAAATATTAAAAAGCTTGAACGTGGCAGACGATCACCAAAGCCATAAAGCATCATTACACCGATCCATAGATGTCAGGAACCCTGTCTGTCCATTTCCAGAAACCTGCACAACATCCTCCTAAATGACGACGGATATGATTCATGACACAATCCTCGCTAATTTGGCCATGAGCCAATACCTCAGACTGTGTTGCTGTCGTGACAAATCATCATCTTTTCCCTGCACCAATCAACATATTTCAGTTGACCAGGTGACATACCCTGCATTCCGCCTCAGGTTTCAGAAAAAGGAGACGGTGGTAAAAAGCGATAAGCTGCAAACCGATAGCAACATTTCTGCATGTAATACATCAGGACTCATAAATCAGAACTATCCAGGCATGTGCCAGGTGTCATGTGATTATTGGCGATGAGGAACTACTTCTGCATGCCAACAGATGCCAAATAACAGGCTAGCATGTCAGAGTTAAGGTTTAGATGAGACCGTGCCTACAGTACACATTCAGATATGCCTTGTTCCTGTTCCTCGCTTATGTCAGGAGAGATTTATATTTATTTTCTGGCAACGCTGAAATTTTTTAGCAATTTTCCCTGTTAAAAAAAGACTACAGCCACTGTGGTCAGATAACCTTATCACAAGTATTACTAGGATAAAGAGTCCTTGGAATGATCTTGGTCTCCACTCGTATTCTGCCAGCATATTACAAAAGATGTAGTTTCCTGTTTGCAGTTTAATTTTCACCCTGACAGATGAAAGTGGTTCACATCCTTCCTTCTTCATTTCACATATATTCCCCTCACATTATTCAGCTGCAGTGCAATTTATGCCAAGCAATAAAAAATTCCACAGGAGTGTTTTAATAGGGGTCAGGTAATGACTGTCACAAAATGTGGGTGGGCTTTGGGTTTTAATACACACCTCTGAAAAACACATTTAGAAAATCACGGTTGAAGTTATGGATGAATAACATCCCACAAACTAAATAGTTTCCTCAAAAGCTGTGTGAGATTACAGTTGATGGCTTTGTGATAAGTACCTACAGATAATACATGAGTGGAATGCAGATATGCATGCGTGTCCTCAAAAGGAAAAAAAAAGAAAAAAGGAAAATGAGTGTCTGCTCTCCTCATGCCATGGTCATCTCTCTTTCTATCTTCAGGGGGTTCTACTTTTAATGAAAATAATTTAATATGCCGTGAAATTTTGAGGGATGGAAAGGAGAGATACCTGCTGCAGGTAAAGAACCACGTCCCGCTTCTACCTGCAGCAGTGCTAAAACAGCCCGTCCCTTTAAGCATTAGGAAATAATTACATGCACTGTACATATGGACAAGTGCGTGTGTGTGCACCCTTGCTCTTTGTAAACTATGGAACGCCAAATGCGCCAAAATTAAGTACATAAAAATGACATTATGAAATAAATAACTGTGCAAAAGTCATTTTCATCATGAAATCTTATTTCATAATAACATTTTCATTTCATAATGCCCCATTTTTCAAGTGTCTCTTTTATTTCATAATCACCCTATTTCATAATGTCTTATTTTATGACGAGATTTCATCATGAGATTTGAGGCCAGTGGGCGTGGCCTTACACAGCTCCATTGTTCTGGGTTCCAGACAGTAGTCAGCGAAGGCAGACAAATTCAAGTCAAAAGTTCTACTACAACTATTAAACTNGGTTCCAGACAGTAGTCAGCGAAGGCAGACAAATTCAAGTCAAAAGTTCTACTACAACTATTAAACTGTCACCAAATTCAGTTTTGAGGTTTTTTCATGCAAGAAAGTAGCTGCTTAGAATTCAAATATATGGTCGACTGATTAAAATNTTGAGGTTTTTTCATGCAAGAAAGTAGCTGCTTAGAATTCAAATATATGGTCGACTGATTAAAATAGCGCTGAAGTAAAAGTTGGTTTTGACATTTTCGGAGACGGAAGCTCTGCTAGAGGCTCCCTGCAGTGAGCAGCAGCTTCTCCACTGACCGGTCATCCCCATTACCATGGTGATAACAGTTAACTGTAATTAACACTACACACTACTTTCTCGCGTGAAAAAAACTCAAAACTTAATTTGACAACAGTTTAATAGCTGTAGGAGAAAGTTTCGCCTGCCTTGTCTGAAACCAGGAACAAACGATCAGCATAGGGCCACGCCCACTGGCCCTCAAATCTCGTGATGAAGTCTCATCATGAAATGTGCCATTATGAAATACGACATTGTGAAATAAAAGAGACTTTTGAAAAACGGGGCATTATGAAATAAAAGTGTCATTATGAAATAAAAATGGTGTTATGAAATAAAAAAGAGACTTAAAAATGAGACATTTTGAAATAAAAATGTTATTATGAAAGAAGATTTCATGATAAAAATGATTTTTGCATAGAGTTATTTATTTCATAATATCATTTTTATTTATTTAATTTTGGCGCATTTGGCGTTCCATAGTAAACAGGGCAGGAAAAAAATGAACACAGAAATATGCAGTCATCAGGAGTTTCCTCTGTAACGTTGGAGGAGTTTGACAATAACAACTGGTTTGCATGGAGATGCTTTGACTGGCAGAACCTCCATATTTTCAGCAATAAAATTCAGCATATCACGGCTGGAGAATGTGGAAAAACATGCCTCCTTCTCACATGTCAGATTCAAACCCAGGACCTTCTTACTGTGCAAAAATGCTACCCGCTATGCCAGCATGTCACCCATGTTGACAAAATAACAAAACTGCTGGTATTAGTGGAGCCCTGCCAGTCACTCTGCGTCCTCTGGTATTATCCTGTTGGTTCTGATCTGCCGCTGTGGGTGTGTCTCTCCTGATGTGGCTTTTTAATGAATATTCCACCGACTGTGTGAAGCTTTAAGCTGTTACTGCCTCTGATAATCAACTGATAAAGAAATGGTGGTTCTACTTCCTACTACAACTGCATTTATCAGTCCCTCCAGGATCCCACGATCGCATAACTCAATGAAAAATCAACCCATCAGCGCAATTTTGATCAATCCCTGCACTTTTAGCACAAAAAAGGGGTCCAACCAAAAGCGGGTTTAATTTGACCAATTACTGTTACCGGGGAAAATGGCCCAATCTAACCACATGTCAGCAAACTTTTTCCCCTGGCCTGTCAGCATATCATGTGAAGATGATGCTGATTGTTGATGTTGACATCATCTCATTACCAACAAAACTAACAGCTAAAGATCTCAGAAACTATTTCCAAATGTTTTACATGAAAGTGGGGAAATTGTTTTGCACTCTGTGTAACGTTGTGCTGAAACACCAGAGAAAGTCGATAATCAGCAGTCACTATGAGTCAGCATAGAGAATGTTAGCACAGTTAGCACAGCAGTGGCAGATCATGTGAAGTGGCAGCAGGAAGACAGTGTGCTGAAAGAATCACGGTGAGCGGCGTTTTACTCAAACTTTTACCAGCGTTTCCTGTTATGACCACCACAGTCTCATAATGAACCCAAAATACTTTTATTTCAGCATGTCTCACTCCCAGTCTGAAAATGTCCGCTAGCTGTGATGCTAATTTTCGCTATGTTCAAATCCTTTGACTTATGCTAAAAACTTTAGCAATCTAAGTCCACTAGCTGCAACACTAATTAGTGCTAACAGCTGTTTGTTCATGAAAATAAACTAAATTGAGCACTTTAAATGTTTCTAATTGTTTTTGTATTATGTATTCTGCTTAAAANAAAATAAACTAAATTGAGCACTTTAAATGTTTCTAATTGTTTTTGTATTATGTATTCTGCTTAAAATCATCTTAAAAGAACACATGACTTTTTATTGCTTTATATGAAATTAACATTGAAAAAAACGTCGCAAAATGTATTGCAGAATTTCAGAAAAGCTGCCACAAAATCAACCAATTTTGGCCGCAGAAATCACAAAAAAAACATCACAAAATCCTGGAGGGACTGATTTATGACACTACTTTATGACATGCTAGTCCTCACTAATACTAATAAATACTTTCTGCAGTAGGTAAACTTTCTGCGGTAGGTAAAAAAAAAAAACAAAAACAAAAAAAAATTGAACAATATTGACTGAGGCCATGCTTCATAATGCTTTTATCTGGTTGTGTATATGTGCAATATGTGTTATGTGTAATATGTGTAATTTGTGCAATATGTGATTTTGGGTGTGATTACTAAAGGAGGCAATTATAACTGTGCAGCACTTGCGTCCAAGACAAATTTCCCCATGGGGACAATAAAGTATATTGTATCGTATCGTATCATATCGTACTCTGATGTCGTACTTGCAAAGTCCAATAGCCCAGTATTACTTCTGCCAGGACTCACCTGTATATCTTGTATCTGGTGGAGAAGCCTTGCCGGTTCTTCTCCACAAAGTCGATATATTCTGGGGAATGGTGGAAGGGCCCCTTATCGGACAGGAGCCAGTCCAGGGGCCCTCCGGGCTTGTCATTGGGGAGGCCGGCTGTGGTTGCTGCTGCGACCGCTGACCGTAAACACACCCAGCAGTGAAGGCTGAGGCTGAGGACGCCCCATAGAGCCATCAGAGATGGAGGGAGCGAAGGAGAGCTGAGGGTGGGGTCGGTTCAGCAGCCACTTGTCATTCGCTGGCTCCTCCACTGGGATGACCGGGGGACCTGCATCATCTCAACTCCCCCCGAGCACCTTCAACCAGACAGCCACAGGTACACAGAAAGAAAAAACATGAAGATATCTGAAGGTGCATGAGGCGACGTCGCACTTTGACAGCAACACACAGCTGCTTTAATTTTTAATGCCTTGTGGCTTTATTACCCAACAGTGACGTAACATGATATCAGTAAAACGGTTTTACATTTTTCAAATTGTTCTTATGGTGACGGGTAGAGTTATAAATAAAACAAACATTTAGCCAAGCAATTGAGCCAGAAACTGAGAGGTCAGGAAAGATCGATGTTACGGCGGTGGAGGGCGATAAAACAATTAAAAGGTCAAGGGACTGGAAATAAGGTTTGCAGGGGTGATTTATTGCTGCTAAAATGTGCAAAAATCCCAGCAGTGCTCAAAATTCTACATATAGACATATATACAGAATAAAATTGACTTGTGTTACTTGCCTCACAGATCGAGGCAGATTAACTATGTTCTAAGAAAATATTTGTCTCTTCCAGGGAATACAGATCCAAGAGGAGACGAGACTTTTACAGAAAAATTAAAATGATCATGTTTTCTACAATTAAGCAAAAGTGTTAGGAGGTGAAACGTTGAATTTTAAAGGTATCACCTGAATATTTTATTTTGCAAGATTAGGGAATTTGGCAAAATAACATAAAAATTAAAATAAGGTTTTATGGTTTGGAAAACATTTGTCAGTAACGTAACGTGCAAAATCAGTGGTATGCTCCTTTAAGAGTGTCATATACATAATAAAGAGGAAATAGACACACATACACACACATATTTGTTGCCAGAGTAAAAAGTCTGTCTGGTTGTGTTTTAATCAGGCTTCCTGATGTTCCAGCTGTTGTCCCGGATTCACATTAGTCTCCATCACCAGCTTGAGTCCTGTCCATCATCTCCACGCCGTCACACACTTTGCTGTGCGTGTGTGTGATGAGGTGGAGGGGTTTGTGGGTAAGGGAGGGAGCGAGTCCCATTACAGTATTCTGATGACAATCTGTCAAGTTAACTCAGCCATATGACCATGTGTGTGTGGGTGTGTGTGTGCGTATGTGTGGGTTTCAAATATCATTATTCTCCACACAGCTGGAGGCTTACAGAGCAAAAAAAGAGATAAGTGTTAGTTATTGAGAGTCAAGCATGTAGAACAACTTGAATTTATTAGTTTTAATACAATTAGGTGCAAATTTGGAAATTGATTTCAGTCTGACATTGCTGTCGGCACTCTTCGGCCTTGGCCTGTCTGACCCGTGTGTGTGTGTGTGTTGTATTATCTTTATATGTGTGTGGTAGTATGTTATTAATATAGAGATAAGCAGATTCCCAGACATGCACACACTTTTCTACTTAAAGCATGTGATATTTGTGTGTGATATTAAAATTCCTTAGAGAAAGCATTTATCCACGTTCACATTATTGCAGGAAACCTAATTAATCTGATGTAACAGACACACACACACACACACAGCAGGATGAGGCCATAAATGTGGTGCAGCTCTGCACGGCGCTGCTCCTAATAGTGAAATAAGGGCACGGAGAAAGTTTCCAACAATGCAAAGGAGCAATTCTGCTTGTTCTTCTTGAAAATGTGTCGTTTGTTGAAGTTAAACTGAACGAATCCTTTGGCAATTTCTGCTCTTATTCCAGCACTTTTGAACAGCCAAGACACTGACTAGCAAAGAGACAGATCGCCNCCCCCCCCTTTCTATTTCGCTATTCAAGCTTGAATTGCAGCGTAGCCATTGCTAATCGTTTCTACTTTAGCCACGGTTCCATGCAGATCGTGTCATTCTCGCCTTTGGGGTCAATGCATAATGAGTCAATTATTTCTTGTGAATCATTTGATTTTGAGTCCACTTTCTTTGCCAGAGTGTCAATTCTAGCCAGATCCGACCACTCGGATTTGAATATAGCCACCATTAGCCAGTCACATCTGTAACACTGAGGCTCATCGCTTTTCCTCAGGTGAGCTTTGTGTTTTACAGCCACATTTGAGGTTTTTTTGTTTGTTTTATTTGGCATTTTCGTTCCAGATGCTGCATGGAATCAATTATATTTCTGGCTGCTGGTATTATTGGTGTGAAAACAGTCAATGATTAAGTCTGTGGGAATTGGGAACATGAATTTTCTTCTTTTTAATCAATTATGTTGTTGATGTACTTGTGTGTTTTGGACCGGTGTGTTCATCTAACTTCTCTTTTGCTTCAGGTGACAGGTTGCTATCTGATATTCTGTAAAATCTTGATATAATTTTAAATTCATTCTTCCCTCAGTGACCTCGAGCTTTCCATGCCCTGAGGCAGCAAACCCGCTGAACTTCAGAGCCGGTGTATTTCCTGTTTTCTCCAAACATATTGTTGCACCTTTCTATCAAAAAGTTCAACTTTTGTCTCATCTGTTTGTAGAATATTGTTCCACAGGCCTGGTAGAACATCCAGGTGGTCTTTTGCAAGCCTGAGATGTGCTGAAATGTGTTGGAGAGCATCTGTTTCCCCTTCATGATGTTTGCTCGCTGTTTGTCACTCCTCCTGACAGCAGCAACAGTAAAAAATTACCTCCATTTGAATAAAACTTGTCTGATTGTCAATTCATGAACAGGCAGGTCTTTAGAGATGCTTTGGTAGCATTTCCCACGTATTGGTACAATTTGTCTTCTCAGGCTGGATTTACACTACAATGATGCCCAATTCTGATTTTCTGCCTATATCTGATTTTTTGTTCAGTGTATTTACATTTTCTTTTTTAAGCGGATCATACCTGATACCTGTATTTACACGCTTTTACCTGTAGCAGCCTGGATGCAGCTGCGCATGTGCACATTTCTGAGTCGCATGTGAACAAAACGCTTCAGTGGATGAAAGAACTATTTAAACATGATCAGCAGGTTATAAACTTTAACATGCAGAGAGAAAAATCTGATATGTTGTGTGACTGTTTATCTTTCCCATCAGGACACGTATTTTCACGGAGTATTTTCGTGATCACGGAGGAGAAGCGGGCGGAGTTTTGATGTAATCACAGCTGTTATCACACACCAACACGTCTATTTGACATCAGTGTGTCTGATATATGTGGTATATCCTCCGTTTCTGTTTACAGAGAGCGATCATCATANTTGACATCAGTGTGTCTGATATATGTGGTATATCCTCCGTTTCTGTTTACAGAGAGCGATCATCATATGGATCGTTTACATCATCCATATGCAGATAAGATAGAACATGATGTCAGAGTCGGAACGGGAAGGAAATTCCGATCTGTGTATTTACACAGCAGTCACATTGGCAGATATCTGATAAGTATCTGATTTATTTCCACATATTGAAGTGGCCCAAATCAGATCTGAGCATATCCGATTTCATGTGGCTTTTTACCATTTACATCTTCAGGAAACATATCTGATATGTGTCGCATGTGAGCAAAAAATCAGAACCAGGCTGCATGTGCGTGGTCGTGTAAATCCAGCTTCTGATCATGGTTCACATGAACAGAGAAGAGTCTGATGTGCCTTTTTATGGGCGGAATTCTCTATAGCCGTTCCTGTTCCATCGATTGGAACACCTGATTCCTATCAGCGTCTGGAGTCATGAGCTCAGAGTCCCATACTTTCTGTTTTTATTCCTGTATCTTTTTTTTTTTTTAAGAAGATTGTGTTTTTCTATGACTTTGGTAATGATCAGACCATAGCTGATAATTTCTTTTTGAATTCTGCTTGAAATGATTATTTTTCTCAATTCACTAGTCACTATATGAGATGCATGGAGACAATGGAAAGGGATTTTTGATTTTGTGTCCTTTACAATTTTACTTTTGATTGAACTTCTCTTTTTTTTTATCTAAAAAAAAATTCATCATGATTTTTATTTCCAAAATTAACTGCTAACCCAACAAAGACACACATACTCAACACTTATATATGTTATCAGTGCAAAAAAAGTCTGAAGTTTCAAAGAATTCACAAGCTTTTCTTTCCACTGTAAAATGCTTATATATTATTTATATGTTAGCATGAATTATTTGCCATGCTGCTTTAAAATTGATTTTAAAAAGCATCTACTTGTGCAGCATTTGTCAGCCAAATCCAAAACGACCCTTAGCCAGCACTTTGACAGAGCATTATAGGTGAAACGCTGCTTTAGTTTACATGGTGCATGTTGTGTGTAGAGTAACCTTGCTCAGAGGGAAGTGTTGCTGTGTTAATATCAGAACGGAGCACAGAGGTCAGATTTAAAGACTATTTAATCCCATCATCCTACAGGCAGCCATCCAAAAAGCTGATGCAGGACTGCAGGGTCGGAGAAGGCGGGCTTTCTCTCTTTTCTCTTCTCTCGCTCTCTTGTCTTTGTTATTCATCTCTCTCTCGCTGGCGTATCTCTAAAATCCACTTTTTTTTTTACTCACTTCTTTCAGTTCTTTACACACTTGCTGTGACAGTCTGGCCTGCACACGTTCATTGTTTTCACACACGTCAGCGCCAGCCGTATAATCGCATTAGAACTCCAACAAAGCCATCCGCTAAGCCTTTGTTATCAGCATATCACATACATGCCATTCCCACTTTACAAAGTTATTATGTCACATTTCCAACCTTATGCAAACACAGCTTTTCATCAAACAGTGTTAAAACGCTCATCCTTCAGGCACAAACCCCCTCACATAATCTCAAAACAACAAATCAAATGTTGGGTGCTGCAACAGGAAGAAATTTTCATTTCAAGTGCCGGAGCTCCACGGAATCCACTCAAATACGATTTTGCACGACGTGGGCCAGCAATAACCCGAGGCTATTTGGAACTCTGTGTAAAATGAAAGCTCTGTTTGTTCCTGTGAGGTCCTCTCAAAGGAACTGTGAAGAGAGTGCAAATGATGGAGAATATCTAATAAGGCCTATAGCGTTCATCAACAGGCCATCGCAGAAAAACAGACGTTAGCGAGAGCCAACGTGCGGCGTCATATTCCTCAAATTATAATTATTCATGTATCTGTTGTTTATTCTCACAGCACCAAGGTAATCATTATTTTAGCTGAAATTAAAAACCGTAGAAGCTTCCCTAAGCATTTTCTCTGCGTTTTGCAAACATCTGTTATGAGCCCTCAAGGTTTGAAACGGCTCTGCGGTGTAATCTGCAGTCAGTCGCCGCCCTCGGCTGGATCGCCTCAGCCTTGTCATGTGACACGCAATTTTTTACTCAAACATTCTATCAGAAACAAAATACATCTTCAGAGTGTTTACACAGAAAACCTACAAGGTTTCTTTGGGTAGACAGAGAGCACAGAGATTTCAATTTGTCTTTTAAATGACGCCGTGACAAGGTCCTGTTTGTTTCTGTGCAGAAGAAATGTCTGTGTGGAATATATATATCTATATATATATAGATATATATAGATATATATATTATTTAGAGAAAGTGGGACGTCAAACGAATGGCTGCCCCAGTGAAGTACGGCCAATGTGCTTCAAATTTTACAACATTTTTACAACCACTGCCCGTCATAATGACAGGCTATAATCATTAAACGCCGCTGAATATCAAATATTCAGCTGAAAAAAAACACACTTCAATAATCTGTGATGATTCTCACAATACACAGTTTTGGTTTAACATCCATGTGTCTTGACTAAAAGGTCACGAAGATCAGTCAGGACGAGCAAGCAGCATATGTGTCTGAGCTGTTTAAGCCTCTGAAGTCTAAAGTTATTTTAAATGTTTTTTTTTTTTTTTTTCNTTTTTTTTTTTTTTTTTTCCAGTTTGACTTTTCATTGAATTTGGCTTTGATTTGCTCCATCATAAAACTGAAAATAAAAATAATTTGATTTGCTAAATTCATACTCAATTTTCCATTTAGCTGATGAGCTTTTCAACTTTCCTGCACTTAAAAAAATCAAAAAAGTTTACGCAGTATATATAAATATACAGTATGTATACATGAATAAGAAGTAAAGTGAATAATTAATAAGGCTGATGCTACAAGCAAACTAGCAAAATTGGAAGTCAAAACAACTTTTAATGTAGAGATGATGAGGGGACAATTATAAACTTACTGGACTCTTTGTACTTTATTTGCTGTTTTTTAATCTGCTTGTGTTGTTTTTCTTAGAATGAGAGCTGTTTTGTATCCCTGTATCTTCGTGTTTTTTTTAGTGTAATTAATTCTAGTATGTGTGGACTCTTTTTTTACCTTTAACCTGCCAAGGGNGTGTTTTTTTTAGTGTAATTAATTCTAGTATGTGTGGACTCTTTTTTTACCTTTAACCTGCCAAGGGACTACAGACGAAAATTAGCTCTAAGCTAACTCTGGTACAATACATTAAATGGAAACATTTATGTTTAGCATTGTACATTGTCCCTTTTAAATAAATGCAATAAATAAAAATAAAGATTCCCATGTTCTTATTTTATTTATTGGTTTATTTTGACAGCTTTTGCACTGCTTTAAGTGTGAAAGCTGCACTCAGCACTTTTACATTCACACTATACTCTGATTTGTTTCAAATCTGTATTCTGTTTCAGGTAATAATATGACTAAAACATATACATGCACAGAATTAATCAGATTCCGTGGTTCGTGATGCAGAACATGCTGTGTAATCAGACTATGAGGAGAGTCTGACAGGTGAGGAAATGCATGTGGCAGCGTTTACTCTGATTATGATGTTTACATGTCTGAATAAATCGATTTTAAATCTAATCTAGTCTGTACTCAGAGTAAACATACTCTGTGTTAAACTGATTTCTGTTTACAGTAATTATGGTGTTTAAATGATATAAAGAAGAATCGATTTGTTGCCTTAATCCAGTTATAATCAAAGTTTTAATGTGCAATGATCCTTTTCTACCACCCCTTGCTGCAGCACCACTGTGCACACTGAGTGGAAACAGGAAATTTAACTGTCTCTTTAAGATCTCCCAGACTCTTGCTCTGGTTGGATTGGACAAATGTGTTGGGATGCAAAACACAGAAACTGACCAAAACTGACTGTAGCTTCACACTCTGTGTTTGTGTGCGTGAGTGTGTGTGTGTGTGTGTGTGTAAACAGGTGTGTTTCCAGGTAAAGTGAAATGTGTTAAACGTTGATGCAAACATGTTACAGAGGTAAAGGATCACACACAGATGGAGTTCTCACAGCAGTTCAGCACCTGCAGGTTTTTCCTACAGGATGCATTTCTTTTGGCTTTAACTTCAAGTTGTGACACTTTGTCAATGTTCAACACAAACTCCAAACTAAATTTCACAATAAAAATGAGGGAAAAAAAAAAAAAAAAAAANAAAAAAAAAAAAAAAAACAGAATTTGCCCCACACAACAGACTAGATCAAAAAACCACAAACAAAAGGCATGCAGGACGATAACTAAATCATCCCAAAATGTTTTTTCCTGAGGAAAAGTTCCAATGAATAATGTTAAAAGACTGAATAGATGACAGCCAAAGCATTTTTATTGCACTTTTCCTTTAGGACTCAGGACGTGGGTGGCCGTGTTAGAATGTGACAGATGTCCTCTTTGAGAATTCTTGAAATGATTATATTTCTCCATTCACTACAGTCACTAAAAAGGTAAAGGATTTTTGATTTTGTGTCCTTCACAATTTTCTTTTGATTGAACTTCTCTTTCTTTTATCTAAAAAAATGATCATCATGATTTTTATTTCCAAAATTAACACTGTTGTATAATTAATGCTGTTGTATTTGGTTTGTTTTGGTTATGTGTTTGTTTTAATTTTGATTTTATTGTGAAGCACTTTGTGAGTTCTGCTCTTGATAGGTGCAATATAAATAAACTTTACCTTACCTGTTAACCCAACAAAGATGCACATACTCAACACTTGAATCTAGGAAATTCTTCCAAATCTTCATTGTGTTTTTTTTTTGTTTTCTTTGTTTTTGGTTAACATTCTTAAAAAGTTAACTATAGAAAATAAACTTGCAGAAAAACTCCATTAAATCCTTCAAAATGTGAAAGAGTTTTAAAACAATCTAGAAAAAATTCAACCCTAACACACACACACACACACACACACACACACAAAGAACCCATTCTTGATTCTTGATTGTCATGTGATCCATTTTCATTGAATCCATCACTCTTTGGAAAGAAGAAATGAGGCCTCAAAACAAGACAAAATTTGTGTCTTATCTCATTAAAGATTATCTACAGTGAAGCTTTGTATGTGAAAATAACAGCTAAATTCAGAAAAAGAAAAATAGCAAAATGACTTCAGAGGTTAAACTCCACGTAAAATTCTGCCTCACAAAAACGTGATGCTAATTTGCTATTCATTCAGTAATTCATATAATTTCATAGAAGCCATGACTGCAATATTCTCAACATTATTTGGGGTTTGTTGTGAAATGAAGTGATTGCCTTGCAGAATTCTTAAGCTAAATTTAGCAAATTGCCTATGTTGCCACTTAAAATTACCATCTGAATGGATTTTGCTCATCCAAAAACAAGCCTGTGACCTTTAAAACCAACGCTAAATGGCTTCATCAGGATAAAACTTCACAAAATACTGGAGCTAAGACACTTTCTGCAACTTTGTGTAATTCTAAATCGCACATCTCCTCCAGACACGAGCCTGGCTGCTGCCTGCAGAGCTGGATCCTGATTCTCAGCCTGTCTTTTGGAGGACAGAGAAAGTTTGATGAGATGTGGGAACTCCCAAGGCTAATCTTTGTGGAGGATTTCAGCAGGAGGAGCTGGGACAAAACGCTGCATTTAGCCTCCAAACATCTGCTCGCTCATTCTCAGGAAGCCAAAGCTGCAACGGCCACCTACCTGAGTGCTGTGTGTTTAAAGGGTGATACCAGTGATTTTTGCATATTTGAGCCCAATAAATGCAATCTGTACACACATTACTGCCAACCATTTCTCAAAATATAGTTCTGGAGCGGTGAATGTCAGGCTGCCATTTCAGTTCAGTCCAGTACACTATAAAAAATCAACTTGTAGAGATTTGAAACATGTTTGAGACAGCAGTTATTCTTATTTTTGTCGGAGCTGTTTAATTTAATCAGTCCAACATGGAGCTACACTAAAGAAAATACCAACGAATTAAAATCACTGTGCCTTCTGCTTGAAATATTCTCTCCTCTGCTTCTTCAATTCTTCTTAAATGTGTCAGTAGGTCCGTTTTAATGCCATTAACGGCCTCCTGCATGTCACCAGACTGTTTAGCAAAATCATCCTTCAGCAAGCAAACAGCACTGAGAATGATGCTGTTTGTAGGCACGTTATCATTAGCTTCATTCTGCTCATTAGCTAAGTGTTTGCTAGCCAATGCTATGCTATCCATTAAATCAGTTTGCATAGGTGGCTTCCGCTGCATAACCTCTACTAGATCTTTCACTTTTAGTTTAAAACACTTGTGAGTGGGTTTTGGTTGTTTTAAAGGATTTTTTCCAGAAGTTTAGCGACGAGTCAAAATAGTGCGACTTATCAGCAACATGTCATAACCGGAAGTCCCCACTCTGCCTTCTACAACCATTCACAGGTGTTAGCAGGCGAAACATTGAATTTTAAGGTGTGTATCATCTAAATATTTGATTTTGAAAGATTATGAGATTTGGCAAAATAACACGAAACTAAAATACAGTTTTATGTTTTGAAAATGGTTGGCAGTAACATACCATGTATGTAGGTAGCATTTATGGGCTCAAACTACCGGTATGGTCCTTTAAGGCCTGGTTTATGCTTAACGTGGATGCAATGCAGACGTTTCTTGGCGTTCATGGTTGCTGCGCTTTCAAACCATGCAGAATAGAAGAACCGTATATACTTGACTATAAGCCGAACCCTGATTCTCACCTGCAAATTTAGCTTTTTACAGAAACCCACATATAAGCCGACCCCCCAAAGTTGCTCCATCAATTTATNGCAAATTTAGCTTTTTACAGAAACCCACATATAAGCCGACCCCCCAAAGTTGCTCCATCAATTTATCTTTTTTTTCCTGGTTATTGTCATAGTATTCCTGTGATTTTCTGAAAATAATCCACATACTGGTACCGGTAAACAGCTGATTANCATAGTATTCCTGTGATTTTCTGAAAATAATCCACATACTGGTACCGGTAAACAGCTGATTACATAACTAACATTAGCTGAGCTAAGTTTTCCAGACTCCTCTTCCTCGTCTGAATCACCAAAAAGTTCAGCGATGCATTGATGAAGGTAAGGAAAGCTTTACAAATGAGATTTAATTATCATGGCGCTTATTTAACTATGTAATTATGGTGGGGTTTTTTTGTTTTGTTTTGTTTTTTTTTTTAGTAAGAATTTAACCCATTACATGTTTTCAGTAATTATCCTGTACCTGAGTCGATGCGGGCCTGTCTATGTGCTGGACATTCCTCCATACGGAGTTCTGGAATTCCCTCAGCCGACCTCCTGATGTTGTTCCATCAATTTATTTGTTTAGCAAATTATCTTTTTCTGGGTATTGTCATAGTATTCCTCTGATTTTCTGAAAATAATCCATGTACTGGTTGTCTGGTTTTCCATGGGTAGTGGTAACTGGTAGTATTTCCACACCTGGAAATTTCGATCTGATTTGAGTTACTCGACTATAAGCCGACCCCTGATTTGCTTTGTGAAATTTGGTTAAAAAAAACTCGGCTTATAGTCCAATATATACAGTAGGTTCTGGTTTAGTCACTCACAACAAAACAGGGAGGCGGCGAAAAGGATAAAGGTGCTTCACAAACCGCCATCCATGTTGTTTCAAAAAACATGGTGTGACCATGTGAGTGACTCTCAAAAATGGCCACCGCTGCCAGTTGTTTTAACCACAATTACGTCACACCGTCGCCGCCTCATTAAGCATAAACCAACCAGGCTTCAGATATAAATTCTCTTTCTTTTTCCTTTAAAGTCTTCAAAGCGAGAGGCAGAACAGATTACAGGAAGGGCTGATTAGGACGGTTATTCATTGGAGGCTCTTCAACAGGATCCACTTTGTAACTTTTCTGTGAGCCAAGCCCTGAGCCCTCCTCACAGCAGGACAACAGGAACCGATAAACTTACATCCTTCCCTCCACGCTGACGAACAAGGATTTTGGCCCAAATTAACCCAGTTATCTTCCCTCCTATGACTGTCAACAGTACCTCACGTATCAGAGCCAGCGGTGAAACATAACCTCTGTGAAAACCTCGTCGCACTAATCTGGCTGTTTTACAGACAAAGGAAAAGCTCCCATGGTGTGCCGCCAAGAACACATCAAAGGCAAGAAACGTCACTATGAGAGCCATGCACACACACGCACGCTCATTATTACACACACACACACTGACGCAGTATGCAGCACATGCAATTATACAGATATATCCATAAGTAGGACTTTGTATGAAATAACAACAAGGTTTTCTAGTATTTTTTTTAATGCAGAGTTGTTTGGTACCCACAGCAGTAAAGTTTGATTCCTGACTGTTAATCTCTGTGAATCTGCCCAATCAAAACAAATTTCTGAGAAAAATTAAAAGCCAAATTTAATAGAGAAGCGTGAAGCTGATGATCGTGCACGATGACCGTGCACTTTGATGCCAGGACAGTCGTGCTGCAGGACAAACCAGCAGAAGAAAAGGAGCATTTTCCGGTTCATCACCCACAACAAAACATGGAGAGCCATTTGTGAGTTTTTAAAATCGCTCATGGAGGAATCATGGGAGTCATTCCTAGTCATTCTAGGGTCCTATGTTCCCCAGTAACACTAACCCCTTATGTGCTCTATTGTGCTATATAGAGCTGGGGAACATAGGACCCTGTAGGTGCAGGTATTTCCTCCTCCTCTACAGGCTAACATCAAAGTTGTTTGTCATTGTTTGCTTTTCTCTCTCTCTCTCTCTCTCTTTCTGCTATTATACTTCCCCTTCCTTCATACTTGGTCTGTCATCGATGAAGGCACATTAACATCACACTGGCTTCAAATTTCAAGTGCTGCGCGACTCTGCAAGTGATCTTCAAATACTGTCGGCTATTTTGGCCACAATTGCGTCACATTTTCTGCACGCCCGCTGCCGCGTACACGTCCGCGTTAAGCCTTCATCAAGCGATGATGAAAGAAGTGAAGACAGAATCCAAGGGTAACCATAAAAGAGTATAAATATATAAAGTCTCTGTTCATATGTGTGTGTGCACCAGCAGTTAGCACAACCACAATGTTTGAAGGTGTTCATCTTGCAGCTCTTCTTCAAATTCTTCAAATGCACTCAGGGTTCAGCCGTCATGTATATGCATATACATAATTAACATCAACTGCAATCCTGGCCTCAATCTGCAAAGTGACTACATACCACAGGTGTCAAATAAATGTAATGGAGAAAAATAAGTGCAATAATTCACTCAGAAATGTAGGAAGAAAGTAGAAATTTAGTGGAGTCAAAAGTCAAAATGGAGATGCTAAGCCCTGACCTGTCCCTGAACAGGCCGAGCAACAAAAAACCTACTAAAAAAAAAAAAAAAAANAAAAAAAAAAAAAAAAACTTTCACAACATTTTCTGTTAATTTCTCAATGGAATAATCTATACAGGGCTAGAAAAGCTAAGATTCTAGATTTCTAGCATTAGCTCATTAGCTCATTCCTGATCAAAATGAGATAAAAAAAACAAAGGTTTGTTTTAAGATGTCTGGATCATGAGATAATCTTTAGCCCAACAGGTTTAGCTTTCCGGGTTTATAACATATGTCACTATAGTCAAAGGCAATAAGACTCACTGCCATTGGATAGCTGAGTAACAGACGATTTGATTGATGGTTGGCTTTCAATAGGGGTCATTGTTCAGCGCTTGTACAATATGGTGCATAAACAGCGTATAAAATTCTCTTCTGAGTTTTCAAGTTTTACAGACAATTACTAAACTAAATGCTTAGTTTAGTAATTATCTTTAAAACTTTACGAGCCAGAAGAAAATGATACTTTATCTGATGAAAAGGGTGGATTTGCCTAAACTGAGTACGAGAGAGCAAAGCTTTCCCCTTGCTATCAAACTACTTCAAATACAAATACTGAAACATACAGCACTTGCAGTTACTTTCCAATTGTGAGAAGGAGTTTGCCCTTCCTCTTGCAAAACCAAAATGGAATTTTGGCTGGAGAAAGCAACACTCTGATAGCGAATGCTGGAACAGGAATCCCCACTTTAATAAGCGATAATCTAATCCGTGAGATGGTTTGCAATGAGCTCACTGATCTCACACAGTGACATCAAAACAGACATCATTATGTAAAGATTAAGAACCCCCCCAAAAATAACAGAAAAGCTGCTTCATCCCTGTTTGAGCTCCCAAATCAATTCAAAACAAACCCTGATTTCTGAGTGCCAATGCTAATGTGTGTACGAATTGTATATGTGTGTGTATGTTGTGGGAAATTGTAGTAGCAGCTGGAGATAAATTATTGAAGCGGATTGAATCAGTCAGCTGCTGGTCTCTATCAGCTATCAGCATGTAGATTTTAGCAAGTTAAAAGCGAGATGGGTGTCATTTCTACTCTGAGTAAATCATTTTAAGGTACATAAAACCAAAGCTGAAAGCAAACGGGGGAAGAGTCACCTTAATGATCGCTGCCCAGCCTGTAAACTTCTCACTTGTACGGTTTTATATGGCTGCTTATCATTGGAAGACGCAGAGAGAAGCTTCTATAAATCACCATGAAACACAGACGAACCTCTAAACTAGTGGCCTTGTACAAGAAAGGACAAAGGTCGCTCTTAAATAAAAGGAATCGGCTGTCTTTGTTGCTTTCTCTCCAGCACTTTGCTTATATATTTTGCTTCTGTATTCATCTGCTGCATGGACATGTTGAATTATCCATTAACCTTTTCTTTTTTTATGTGGAGGTTTTATTTATGCCAGGTCTGTATTGTTAAGTGTTAGATTTTTCATAAAGCAATGGGATTTCAATGACATGTAGTAGGTTGATGGAATGTGAGCCAAAGAGGTTTTGAGATTCTTTATCATGGTGAGGTCATTTGTCAAGATTTTTGTATATTTCTCAAAAACCAACACACCAATCTTCATGGAAAAAAAAAGAAAATCAGATGTGTATCATATGATAGACTTTCAACAGTGCAACTTAGCCAGATCCAGATATTGAACCAGATCTGAAGGAGTAAAATATAATGCTGGGACAGGGGTCAGGTTCGAAACATGCAACTATGACCAATCTGGAGCTAAGGTAATGCTGATTCAGCAGAAAAAAAGTGGTTTTGTATGGTCAAAAATCTGAAGATGAATGACTGAATTTGCATGCATCTGATTTCAAGGGAATGAGAATAAAAGTTTGGTTTTATTTTGGCAAAATAAGTGTCTCTGAATGTTCTGTAGTTCTACTTAACAAGTTACTTGGAAAGTAAAGTACTTGCATCATTAAATATAACACAGTGAATCATTAAAATTAGTAATAGCCATGTAAACATATGTCAGGAGATCACATTTTCACGGAAATGGATGTGATTTTCTTCCTCCAATTAAACTTCTCTGAGTCGATGTTTTAACATGTCTTTAATTTGACGTTTTATGAATTCCATGCTTCCTGTTTGATATCTAGATAAACTCAGGTGTTATAAGGCAATTCGTACCTATCCAAACCGATCCAAACTGGCTTAAATGAGCTCATTTCAACAAATAATCAACTTTTTTTTTTCTTTTTGTTTTAAACCTCCACAGGTAACCTTGTAGAATAACAACAATTCATCTCTGATTAGTCTTTAACATGCTTACATCAACATGTAGCGTGAATTTAGCCGCCTACACACCTGGTTAGACACACACAAACCACGACTAGCGAACGAGCATTTGTGCAGCATTCAGGTGTGTTGCCAGTTCAGGTCTGACAGCAACTAAAATGGCCTGTTTTCACTCAGTGTGAACAGCAGTGTGCCGTCGAAGCAGATCAATGTGAGGTTTTTCGTATTTTTGTTTTCTTGCACATTAAAGCATGCAAAGTTTTCAAACTAGACTCTAAATGAAAATAAGAAAATAGAAATCTGCATAATTCATCCCCTTTAAAATGTCCAGGTGATTAGAAAGCAAAGACAAAAGGTTTTCCAGCAGAGTTTTACAGATAAATAATATAACTCCTTTTTATTAGTGTCATCCCACTTTTTCAAATAAAATACAATGATGACTGAGAAATTTATCACCACTGATAAAACACTTTGCAACCTGATTTATTTGTGTACATGAATCCACTTTTGATTTCCAGTTTGTAAGTGTTCCTTAGATAAACAGACTGTATGAGGCTCATTGTTTAAAGATGCTCAATTTTATAAAAGGAACAGATCAGTTTCTATTTTCACACAATAACTGTGGTCATTACAGTTTACAGTAATAAAGGTCATCTAGTAGCATGGACGGCTGGCAAAATGCTTCTTATAAAAGAAAAATGAAACAAAACATGGAGAGAAATTGTCTGCTACTTAGTTTATCATATTGGTGTTTAGGCTCTAAATGTTACCCTATTTAATTAATTTGTATTATTTTCGCACATATTTTAATGTTCAAAATAAACAATGAAATATCCAAAAGCAAAACTCATAAGCCTTATCTCAAAGCACACATTTGTATGATAAACCATGAGAAGGTGTGTTTTGTACCATTACATCCATAACTTAATTAACTACAGTATGATTTATTATTTAAAAAAAAAAACAAAAAAAAAAACCTGGCGTCATCTGGATTAGATTATATTGGTCGAAGTTAGTGTTGCTTTTGTTATTTATTTTTTGCTATTTATTTTTGTTTTTGTTATTTCAGACAAGGGTATTACCATGGTTACACTTAGTTTAATGTCAGGGATATCAGTTCTGCACTTCTTTTATCATATGAATTGACTTACTGTAGATTCTTTTTTCTATAAGTTGCCCTAAGAACAGGCCTGTGTGTGTCATTGAGTGTGTGTTTCTGCTGACTTAACATTCAATTATCATTTGCCTCAGAGAGAGATTTGGGTTTATTGCCCCAGTCGATCTCAATCTGAGAGATTCTACTTTAACGCCTCAGTCAGTCTGAAAATCCCTCAATGAGACTTTTTATCCTCTTTTATTATGATTTTCCTTTTGCTTTTTATCTCATCTTCCCTCTCCAGCTCCTCTTCACTCCTCCATCACTTTAGATTGAAGTCAAATTTGCCAGATTGCTCATTATCATGCAATAATGGGCTATGGATATTAAACACAAGGCAAAACTTGACCTCTTTCTTCCTCCCTTCTTCTTCAGTCTCTCCCTCTTTTCAGCAAATAAAGGATGTGATCAGATTTGCTGCAGCAGTGTTTCACGCAGCACGGATCCTCATTCATTAAGCCGAACACTTGTTAGCATTTTAACCTTTCCTCCAAATTAAAGGATAAGAGCCATTTTGAGGTGTGCGAGTCCAATCAAAATGGCATGATTTTGACTGTTTTTCTTTCATCTGTTGTGGTGTCTTTATGTATGTGGGAGGGAGTGGGGGTCCTTTCATTTCCTCTCATTCTCAGCCATCACACCTACAAACGATGCCTCATCCGGTCCTGTCAGGCATCCAGCACCAACTATAAGAACAAGGAAGCCACTCAGGCATGTAATTCCCCTGTTAGCATCAGTGCAGGAGCCTATAGATGGTCCCTGCTCCGTCCCACTTGCAGTATGAGAGTGTTTTTCAAGCTCAATTTGTCTCCTTTCAAGTATAAAGGCCAACTGACAATTGGCCTTCTCATCAACGCTCTTACAAACAAGCATGTAAAAACCTAGAACATTTATAAAGCTCACACATATGGCTGGCTGTACATTAAAGTCAGATGATGTGAAATGATCATTTGGTGAATCTGCTTCGCTTTTAACTTCTTTCTTTTCTGGGGTGGGTGAGCAATGCAGGAGAGAAATCTCTCTTTTCATAGGAGGAGACAGTGTGCCTTTCAGGCCTGGACACGGTCGGGTTCACCAGTCTCCCAGGATAGATGAGGACACACCTGAACAGTGGTCCCGTTGTGGCCCTATAAAGATTCTAAGGCATGGCACTTCTGGCCAAAAGTGGTAAATGACAATGAGAATCACAGCAGTGATTCAGTGTTTTTCCATCATAAGACACAGACAGAAAACTACCTTTCCTGTGCTGGAGTTTGATATTCAGTCACACTGGGTATTTCTAGGACGCTTGGGTTAATATCAGGTAATTTTAAAATGATATGAATAACATCAGCTACCGTGGCCATGATGACTGCATTTAATTTTTTATTTGTTTAGTTGGAGGGCATTTGGCTCATTATCAGACCCTCCGCTGACAATCCTCATAAGGCTGCCCTGACTCATGAGCCTTCTTTGAGCGTGACGCTTGAGGGTGAAACATATAATTATGAAATCACTAGGACTTTTTCTATTTTTTTCTAGCTTTTTTTTTCCCTGCCTCCCACTGTTTGGCAAACTGCTCAGTGCACATCAATGTTAGAGATCTGATCCTCCACAGGCAAGCATGGCAATGCGCCCTAAGGAATATAGATTAGAGATGTTTGGAAAGGGTGGCAACGAGGGTGAGGGAAGGGAGGAAGGAGGAAAGGAGGCAGGCAGAGAAAAGGGAGTAGAAGAGCCAGACTGTGCTCATGTAATCCAATGACAAGGCATGTAAAGTGATGCTGTGTTTGCTATCCATGTTTGGGTGTATGTTTTTGCAGTCATGTCTATGTGTTTGTGTTTCTGAGTTCTCCAAATAGCATTTCACACATGCCACAGCAGACACAGGATGCCAATTTACACTGATATCCAGGTCAAGTACAATGCTCCTATGTTATTTACCACAGAAATGAGCAAGAAACATCCACAGGTAGGCTGTTCAGATCAGCTTTAGGCATTCCATTTTGTAATCATGCAAGTAAATTTCACACAAAATATGAAAACTCACCGCGGTTTGGAACTGCAGACAAAGTTTAACTCAATGTGTCCCATTCTCTTGCGGAATCTCGGTGGCTCTCTGTTCCTGTAATTGTAGAGAAACTCATTTCACAGTTTGTCAGGATTCAAAAGCTACTCCGAAAAAAAAAAGAAAAAGAAAAAAAAAATCAGTGCCCCAAAATACTAAAAAAAAAAAAAAAAAAAAGTGTGCACTCAGGGATCCGAAAAGAGGTGAAAGTGATGGGTGAGGAAGCAATCCGCCACACGGTTCTCAAGCAGTGAGAAACTTTAATACAGCAGGCGGGGTGCCGGGGCGAAAGTCGGTTTATCCAGCCTAATTCAGCCTTCCTAGAAGCGGAGATCTGACCTTTGTGAGGATAACGACTTTACAAAACGAAATCATCCAGCAGCAGATGTAGTCAGGAGGAGGAGAGTGAAGGAGGAGACAAAAATCAATGGGCGCAATTTCGCTTTGGAGATCAAAAAGGAGCCTTTGCGCATTTTTTCCACCAGAAAGTGGCGAGCTCCTTGCGTCGCGCAGAAGCCGTGAAATGCGGCTGCGGAGCGCGTGCCGGGACGGGATAGCCGTCCCACGGTGATGGTTAAATATCCCGTTATGAATTCCACCCCAGCGAGGTTTTCCTACTTGACCCGCCTACTCCGCATCGCTGTGGAGGAGCGCAGGAATCAGATTCGGTGGAAAGTGTCGGTAGGAGCCGAGCAGCGGAAAGCGGACACAGTCGGCCTGTGCCCCTCTCTCACTTAGTCACATGTTTAAGACACAAGTAGCCCTCTGTAATCGCTGCCAAAGGAGGGTAGACTGAGGTAGGCGACGTGGTGAGAATACTAACAAGCGCTTTAACAATCTCCTTCTCACTTCAAATGAAAAGCAACGGTGTGCATAAAGAGAAATGACTTTCTCTCCAGATAAAGAGGGTTTGCCCAAGATTTTTAAATGCTGAAGTTGTTTATAAATACGTGATCAATATAAGTAATTGATTATTTCCCATAAGTGTTAGGCAAGTCCTCTCCGCAAACGAGCCTCCAGAGAGGATGTCAACATTAAGTTCTTATCTGTCTGAGCCCTCACATTAAAGAGAGCAAAGGTGTTGAGCATAATGTCTAACCCTCTTTGGTATTGTCTTGAGGAGCATGTCTATGCATGAACCAGGTGTCATTAGGTAGCACTGCAAAGGCAGCTCGGCTAAAATCACCATGCAGCAGAGACTGCACAAACACTCCGTGAATGAATAGATGCTGGCGTTTTCATAATGACTATGACAGCACACATTATACCAACAGGGATCGGTGCTGATATGCTCCATACCCAACCACCTGATTTCATTTCAGACTGCACTGACCAAAAGCAGTGTCATCTCAGGGTGCAGGAAGGCAGATTATGTTGCTTTTATTGGTGCACTGCCCTGCAGAAATAATTAACATGCACTGAGGAAAAAAAAAAAGAAGGTCTGAGTTTATTTTGGGAGTTTTGTCTGACTTACATCTGAAACACAACTGAAATCCCTCAGAGACATGGTCACTATCCCTCACAAGGTGATAACTCCATGGCTAGAAGTTCATATCCCAGTACATATAATATAAATATTACAAAGCATGAAAACAACTGTTATTTAATGCAATTACAGTGTTTCCCTGAGAGAATCATATTGTGTTTAACAATACTGATATCACGTCAACATGGTATCATATAATATGCATGGTGCCTGTGGGTTCTGTGGGTCTTGTATTGACTCCACACACATAGTGCTGCTGAGGCTAAAGGAACATCTAACCAGAAACAGCAGAAATTCATCTGCGGAAGCCATCAAGGCTTGGAACAAGAAATGCACGGCAGCCTCTGTGTGGTGCTAATTAACCCGGTTCCCTGAGTATTCCACTGTCCATTTAGTATGCTGTGCTGAGCTGGAGCTGTCCGTGGTTCTGAATGTGATTTATGTTCGGTCCCAGCAGCGATTCCTGCCAGATTTATGACAGAGACTCCTTTTTATACGCCTGTCAGTTCTGATCAGCTGCGTAAAGTTACTTTTTAGATAAACATCATTAATATTTTTTTTGTTTCATTTTTTTTTTTTTTTTTNTTTTTTTTTTTTTTTTTGCATTCATCACATTGTGTATGTTCCCTTCATCATGTTGGATTATTCCAGCTCTGCGGTTGTTTGTGTTGAAAGTTGTGGGAGGTGCTATCCACAGTACTGAATAACAGCCTCACACTGTTTTTATTGCTGTGTTTGGCATTAAACAACAGGGATTATCAAAATTTAAACTTGAAGCTTAAAAACTACTTAGAAGCTTAATTTGACATGTCATTTTCTGCACCGCACATCGCATTACATTTAAACCTTGCATTTGTAGTTTAAACTTGTATTTTACATAGCCTTGTCTTTTGTTTTATTTTGGCAAATTTTCTAGAGTAACTTTCTAGAACCTTAAGTGATTTTCTAGCAATTAAAAACATATATATTTCTGGAATTTCTTCCCTCACAGAATTTTTAGATTCAAGAATTTTTTTTTTTAGAAGCAAGAAAACCGGCAGGATTGATAAGAATGTTAAGCTTTTTCACAGATTTTTCTGACCATTTTAGTTGGCAAACAAAAGCCAAAATCAATGAAAAATAAAATTTTAACAGTAACTTTTGAGGGTTAACATGCCAACATCCATATATACATTTTTAAGCAACTCTGTCCAAAATCGTACCCCTTTCTTCTTTGCCATGACACACTAAGTACTTTAATTCTATTAATTTCACTATCAACCATTAATAACTCCATTACCATATTAAAGAATGATTCTCCTGAAATGGACCTCCACCATGTCTGATGGAAGTGGAGCAGCACAGTGGATTTGCTTCTTCAGTGTGACATGAGTAAGTGTATCTAAATTACACCTAAAGCACAGCCTCATTAGGAGAACTGGGGATGTCTGGAGAGCTTTGCATTTATTTTAGCTCTATGAAGCTCTGAAATTCTTTATCCAATAGCAAAAAAAGAGATGTTGTGCATAAAATTTGGCTTTTTTTCCACCACTATTCCTCATTTTCTCATACTAAAGTTATGTTCAACATCCTTGAAACTGATGAGATTTGTTCCTGGAGCAGAGATATTACTTATGTCGTGTTGTTTGGTTTTGCTTTTATGCTTGTTTGATTTCATTTTTGTTGACAATGGTGAACATAATACACACAGTGGGATTTGGGTTTCTTTTTCTCCATTCTGTATTCCATCTTCCTAGATCCCACTGTAGCTGACTGGCTGACTCTGAGGCTTATGTGAACTCCTAAAACGATTCCTCCACAGTCAGATGCAAGCCGAACCTCCTATAATTTGACTTTAGCCGTCTCCAATATCCCTCAGGCAGCCATGGAGGACAGTTGATTCAGATAACTTCATTCCATTGGGCCTGTGAAATGAATTTAGGTCTGTTCGACTAAGAGCTCATTCATTTTGGCTTCAATTCACCGCCTATCATTTCTGCAGAATACCATCAGACTAGCAGTTATCTATTCTATATTTAAAACAGCAAGGATTATTTGGTGCAGGGGATGAATATACCTCATACTTCATACATATTACCCCAAGCTATCGTGTGTTACCTTCCATTTATTTCGGCACTACAGATTCTATATTAAAATATCAGCCAGAGCCAGCAGCATCATACCCTGTTTATTATGGTATATGCTTATCACTGTATATCAGAACAAAAGGTTGAAGAAAAGTAGAACTTTCAGGGAGAATTTTCAACTTTTTATCTACAACACCTAACGGCAACATCTCCTTCTCTCACTCTTCACTTATTAATGGGAACATTTTACTTGCAGAGAAGTTGGTAAGAACAAATCATATATGATTTGGCCTTTAGTGAACAAAATATCACAAGAACAATCCCTGAACTCTTCTTAATGCTGAAATTGACTTAATAAGATTACCCAGGTTTAATGTTTTAATTTACCCAAAGTTCTCATCATATGATCATGTTCCCAAATGCATGCTAACGGTTCACTCAATTTTATGCCATAAGCAACACTTAGTACTCTGGCCATTATAAGGCTTGAATGAGGCCCTGGTGAGAAAAGAAATTAAGCCGATACTGATACCAGAACAGCTGGTGTAAAGGTGGGATAACCTCGTATTTGGATGGAAACAACAGTAATACCGTGATAGCAATCAGTGTTTTCATTCAAGATTTGTATCATGTTATGGGAGCTTCAGTGCTTAACAGTGTGGCTGATAATTCAGTGGGATTGTGGGAGTGATAAAAGCGCCGTGGAGGGGCTCAGAGAGGTAAGCTGGTTTGTCTCCCCTTCAGTAAACGCAGATCGAATTCCCTGTCTCATAAAGGCGATATTCTGTTCTTTTCAAAGACGTTCATGCAATGTCAGAAGCACCGACGGCTCAGAGTGCTTTAGTCATGTTCTGGAAATGCAAATTGTGTTTACTGTCTGCAGTTTGACTCATGGAAATCCCTGGACAGGATGAAAACAAGAAACATTAGCTGCTGACAAAGTGCCCTTAGGTTAGGCACTGAACTTATAACAAGCCTGTTTATTGGTCGAAAATAGAGCTTTTATACACTTTTGACAAATCAGTCCCACTGCGGCCATTTCTCTGTTGTTGCTCCAGTATAGCAATGCAGAAATTAACCATTTTACTAACTGTAAGAATTCAGATGCCATGTTTTAGCTGTAAGAAAAAAAAAGTCTCAGTCTTTATGTGGAAAAAATGTAAATTAAGTCTCTTCTTACTGCATCTAGCAATGGCTTTCAGCATTGACCCGAAAACTCCTCTGTTGCTTCTATTTTCAGTTTAGCATAGCGGATCCAACATTTAAATGCATTGCACTGGCAGTGTGGTGCATTTTGGGTCTCTTAAACATGACCAGGGTGTAGTTTAGGTAGACTGATATCCAGTTTTCAAAGATATCAATCGTGAGAATGAATGAATGAAAAGTCACGGCTAAATGGTTCAAACATATCTTTCATGCATCAGCATTTTAGAGGTCAGCAGTGCTGCATGGACAAGTCAAGCTAAAACACTCCACGAGCTAATGTTAGCAGCCAGGTTTAAGCTAAAACACACTAATGTTAGCAGCCAGGTTTAAGCTAAAACACACTAATGTTAGCAGCCAGGTTTAAGCTAAAACATACTAACGTTAGCAGCGGGTTTGAGGCTAAAAATGTGTTTTAACTGTTTCTTTGTTTATCACCGTAATTTTGCAGTTATTGTCAACCTACTCCCATCATTACATTTAAAAACAAAAAAGTTTAAAAATAAAAGCTTCATATTAAAGCTAAAGGAGGTATTATGGCCTGTGTTATGTTATTTTTAAAAAATTATTTAAAGGCAGAGACTACATTGTTTTGGTTTGAAAAGACAGGAATATTCAAGTTTTCCTACCTTATTTATGCAGACGTGTTTTATTTGCAAAACAAAAGGTTAATGATGTATTGGTTTGTGTGTGTGTGTTACACAATAACCATGAAACCATGATTGCTTCTCTTACTATAACTGTACCAACTAAAACTCAAACCATGACATCCATAGCGTATTCCTTTCCAGCATTTACAAAATGTAAAAAAAAAAAAATGTGTTCAGAAACACAGCTGGTATCCATCTTTGTACTCTCTTCAGGTTTAGANTAAAAAAAAAAAAATGTGTTCAGAAACACAGCTGGTATCCATCTTTGTACTCTCTTCAGGTTTAGAAAGAAACCACATATGTCAACAGGACAGACATTATCAGCCACAAGTCTTTGATAAGAAATTGGAGAATTGAGAGGCCAGATCTACGGATAGATGAGAGTGCTTTAATACGCAAGCTGCTGCACTGAAGGAAGCCTCTCACCGAAGCCCAAAGAACAGATAGGGTTGCAGATTTATCAGAAATGATATAGTGCTGTGAGTGAGAAGGGTAAGGCTCCTCCATAACCCATCCATCACCAGTGATGTATTGCAGATAAACCACGAAGCAGCAACAAGCTATGAGAGGCTGACCTGGCTGATGAAAGTGAAAACTCCCCCACGGTGGTCCCGGAGCACACGGCCCCTTCTTTACAACACAACAGTTAAGTTTGTCTCTGTACAGAACTCATATCAACACTATTACTTGTTGTGTGCGTGTGTGTTGTGCACTGACAAGAAAGACCAAACACACAATTTGTCTCCTGACATGTAATAGAAAGTCCTCCTGCTCAACACCAGAACTTGAATTTGAAGTCGAAAGGCTGATCTGCGGTGCTGGCGTGCATCTTCATCAGCCTGAGCTTCAGCTGTCCAGATAATATCTGCTGATAACCCACAGTGACAGCAGCTCGTGCAGCACACATTTCAGTTCACCCGTTCTTTCCTGTCTAAATGACCAGGAGGTGTGAAGTCAATCTCTGAAAACCAGTGTTTAGTTTGGCTCATTAGCGCCACCAAATGACAGCAAGAGGTAAGATTTTGTAGTGCTGTGGAAGAAAAAAGACTAAATTCTTTGAATTAATTTTTGAGTGAAGCCTGAAGTCCTAAAGTACGACTCATTTGTGGTTGCGACTCAACTCGGCCAGCTTTCCAAGTCTAATGAGCACTTTAGAGACACGGTGTACCTGTAAAATGTCACTGAACTAGACACAAAGCAGCCATATTCAAGTCTTATAAAGCAGCTCCTCTTGCATCACGCTGTCAGTGTGAAAATCATTAATTGAAACTGATGGCTGTTGTTTATTTGGTTGTGCTGCTCTACGGTTCACTCACCGTGACACTTTGCATTAAGAAGAAGTTCATGTGCTTAAACAGAGCACAAAGTGGCCTTTTCCAGCAGGGGTGAAAAGGCTTCAGAAAGCTGACACAAATTCATTAAAACGAGCTGTGATAAGTCCTGATCAGTGCCAGCCTTCCATATTACCAACATAAGCGGCTGCTTAGCTCCATGACTGCCAGGGACCCCCCCTACCAGATAATTAAAAGGGTTGCCTTTAATTATCTTATTTTGATGGTGTTAGAAGAAAAAAAAAAAATTGTAGCACATTTTGGAAAATGGTTAGCAGTAATGTAGTATGTATACAGGTTGCATTTATTGGGCTCAAAAATGTAAAATCACCAGTGTGGTCCTTTAAAATCTGCTTAGGGCCACAAAATGCTAATGTCAGCCCTGTTCCTGATCCCTGCAGATCAACTTAAGACATCTCTTATGTGGCCATATGGTGCACACAGTTCCAGCTTTGACCATATGTATTCATATGATGAACAACGTGGTGCTGGGACTCCTGGTGGTGGGAGTGGGGGTNTGGGGTGGGAGGGACATCACATTTTATTCCGACATAGTGACTCTATGGCATCTCACTACAGCTCCCACTTTATAGTTTAAGCAGATGGGGGAGTGTTTCTATATACAAAAACAGCCTAATGCAGCTTTAGCACAATATTGACGAGTGTGTGGAGTCATTTAATGAATTTTTTCCGGTGTATTCTTCTCCTCCAGTCTTTTGCTTTGGTGTAAACAAATGTGGCAAAGCTCAAAGGACATCACAGAGATAAATTCCAAACAAGTCATTTTCAGAGAATTGAGTATGGGAAGAAGGCATGTGGAGTGACCCGGTCCACATTACCCCTGTCACTCTGTATTTCCCAGCCTGGCCTGACAGATCCGTGGCCCCTCTGCTGACAGAGATAATACAAGACAGAGAGGAAGACTGTTTTGTGACAGCGTTGGGGAAAAGCAGACAGGAGAGAAAAGCAGAGCGCGGGGAAAGTGCATGACTCAGCAGAAGGTGTCGCGCCATTAAAATTAAATTTACAGCTGGTTTCAGACAAATCTGTAAGCTCCGTGGCTGTAGGAGGAGGTGGCGGTTGGGCATTTGGAGGACATTACAAATTGACATCCTACTTCTCGGGACTACTGAATCATTTATTACACCTACCACTACTTAAGCTGTCTGAGCAGTGATGGCTTTGGCACTGTGTTGTCCACAGTTAATTTATCAGGGATGAGGTGACGGCTGCTCAGTCTTCTCAGATCCTCCTCCATCATTAAAGATATCAGAATCTGCCTTCATTTCTGCAGTAAACTTAAAGGAGAACATCTTCCAAAAAATTTGCAAACTTAGAGACATTTTAAAGGACATTTACACTCTTTTAAATAATAT
Source organism: Lucifuga dentata (assembly GCA_014773175.1). Lineage (NCBI taxonomy): Eukaryota > Metazoa > Chordata > Actinopteri > Ophidiiformes > Bythitidae > Lucifuga > Lucifuga dentata. The sequence continues at coordinate 48,520 of VXCM01001830.1, forward strand.
CAGGTTGCAGTGTCAGCTTAGATGATCAAGTGTGGATGGTGTTGGTTGTGAAGTTATAATAAAGCCTCTGATTACTTCCATTAGAAAGATAGAAGAGGCCATGAGAAGCCTAAGAGAAGCCTTTTCACAAGCAGCATCTTTCCTCCTCTTTATTTTTTAAGATTGGATAAAATGTGGCAGCCTGGTGGGCAAGCAATCTCAGAAGCAGCCCCAATGGTAACTTCTTCTGCTTTGAGTGTCCATTTTCTGTAACTGTTACTTAACCAAAATATGTCTGATGCCCTAAGTAAGTGGGACACTTACTTGCTTCATGTTTGCCCTAATTGCACACAGAGGTGCATTTGAGCAATCAGAGTACCTCTTCATTGTCCCTCTTGAAGCCCAAAAGCCCCTCTGGTTACCTTAAATGGCACTATAGAGTAACCTTAGGGCGAAAATAAACCCAATCCCTTCCCTATGCACAGAAGAGGTGGCCCTTTTTCATTTTCACCTCATCCCTCAGAGAGTCTGCACAAGAGTCTGAATAGCTTGAATTACCATTGAGTTATATCATTTGGGATGAAGATAATGTATTTATCGTGTATGAATATTATTAAAAGCGAATTTTCAATCAAAAACCACCACACAGAAGACTGGAAATGCATGTGACCTTACAGATTATAGGCTGTGTGCACACATCTATGCATACAATTGGTGAATTTCCTCGGCGCAGAATACGATGCCTTATTACAAACTCAAATTAAAAACATAACTAAACCTGATTTTCCCATTTGTGAAATATAACTCAAACCAGCACCTTCCAAACATTATGCAGGAAAGCTGATAAATGTTTTTTTTTTTTTAAGATTAGCGTAAAGCTCTTATATCTGTCTGCCCAAATTAATTACTTCAATTATAGCAGAGCTTAGCAGAATGAATTTGCATTTTTTTTTGGCCAGGGAGCAAAAGCCAGCCACTCCTGTTTGCCTATCTTACCCTTGATTTACGCTGGGTNTTTTGGCCAGGGAGCAAAAGCCAGCCACTCCTGTTTGCCTATCTTACCCTTGATTTACGCTGGGTGGAAAATAGCCCAGCCAGAGAAGCTCTGATTATCGCCACCCTTAGGCTTTTATCATACTTTAAAGTTTGTTTCCAGTCTTTTCTCTTCTTAAAAAATGATACCCCAACCAAAATCTGCAATTTGCATATGAAACACTCACCCCCTGTAGGCTTGGAAGGTACTGTANACCCCAACCAAAATCTGCAATTTGCATATGAAACACTCACCCCCTGTAGGCTTGGAAGGTACTGTATCTCTGAAAAGTTTCTAGTTTCCTCATTGGTGGAGAACAGTAGCTTTGGACTCAGTCAGTTCCGATGGTAAACAGCAGAAAGGACCAAATCATCCGTAGGAAGTTCTTAAACATTTCCTGCAGCATAATTCGAATCTCCAATGTACAATTTTGCCAATATCACTAAACACACTGCTTTGGTGCATCACCCTCCTGGAACCTCAGCCCAAAGCAACACATTTCAATACTGACAATAACAATAGTTTGGAACATAAAGAAGAATGTGAACCTGTTACAGAAGTAAAGGACCAAGATTTCCATGCTCTTATTTTCATATATTGTTCTATTTGAAAGCATTGGCAACTTTGATGTGCATTAAACACATTGATCCACTTCTATTCAGTCTTGATGCAGCACTGCTGTGCACACTGTGCAACAATGAGCTTTTTTTTTGAGGTTCTGTCTCTTTAATACCGCCTCCCAAAATCTGATTGGCCAGTTATGTCATCAGCTGAACTAAACCCTGAATTAAACATGTAGCCTCTTATTTTGTGGGTGTGTGTAACCAGGTGTGTAGATGAGGAAGTTCAAATGTGTTACACGTTGATGCAAACATATTATGGAACTAAAGGACAAATCAAAATCGAAGCTGTCAGGGCAGTCCAGGCTTGTGGGTTTGTCTTAATCTATAAGGGCGTTACTAGTTTTGCAAATTTAACAATATTCAGCAAGCATTTTAAATCAATATTATTATGGAATAAGCTTGAAGATGATTTAAAAACTTGTAAAACAATGGTTAAATTTAAGAAAATGTTTAAATTGAATGTTTTGAAAAAGTATGAAGAAATATTGGTCTGACTGGTCTGAATATTGGTCAGAATTGGTCATTCTAACATTTTCAGTGTTTTTGTTGTAATCACATGGACATATATACAAATGTCATGCAATTATTGTTAAGATGATGTAGATTATTGCCTATAAGGCGCGTGTTAATGTTTATGATGTTTAGTAAATGTTGACATGTGAGAAAGGTAGATAGAATAAGCTTTGGCTTCAGCCTACACCTTTTCGGTCGTTGGTGAGATGTTTTATTTTTTTCGGGTTGTGTGTTTTGGAGATGTGTTTGTTGGGAGAATTCACATATTTGTTTTTATGTTGATTTTGCTTTTTTGTGTATTATAGACTGAAATAAAGATTTGAAAAAAAAATCTATATTACCATAAACCGGAAAAAACAATTGGTCATTAGCAGCAGAAGGTATTACATTTGACACTCGAGCTAAATTAGGTTGAAAACTGGGATAGATACAGGTCTTAAAAAAAAAAAAAAAAAAAANAAAAAAAAAAAAAAAAAAAGACCTGAGGGTGTTTTCAAACCTATAGTTTGTTTGCTCTTGTCTGAATCGGGAACTAAATTGTTACGATGCTGCAGTAGACCTAGTGCACAGACCACAAACTGCTCCAGAGTTCACTTGGAATCAAACCGAGACTACAGCCTTAAAGTGGTGTTCCTGTACCTATTTTGGTCCGTATGTGGGTGCAGTTACTGTGTTGAGTTGAACTCTAGTCAGATTAAACTGGACCAAACTATGTAGGTATAAAAACATGGTTAGCTGAATAAAATAAGCTACTAACTCCAAAATATGACTGGGGTATTTCAGTTGTGCATGTACATGTGTTTAGTTGGGAGGCTGATCCACACTGATTAGGCTTACTTCCCAGACAAACTTTACCCTTCAACAGTTACGCAGAGCATGAGTATTGAACATCTGCTTTCCATGGTTTTGCAGAATATTTACTGAGAAACTGAGCTGGCGCCAATCCTTGGCATTGTTGTTTTATCCCCACTACAGAAAAGGGATTTAGGGGCCCTTTAGAAACAGTGATTGACAGCCATGTTAAACTGCAGGAAGCTTCCAGAAGAGGCATCTTCCCTCGTGGTTTGGACAGGCTGTAATTCTCACTGAATCTGTTGCAAGCATTCCCATGATCCTCAGTCCTGATTTAACATTCCTAAAGCACCCTTGTGGACTCAACGCTGAACAAAGACCAAATGCTGCTAATGCCAAGTTAATTAATAGAACCCCAGATGTTTGAGCCTCAGAAAGACATAGAATGCCAGAGCAGAAATATTCTGCGTGGTACGTGTTCATTGTGACAACAATGCTTTGGTGCCTTGTTGACCCTCTCATCTGCTCTGTTAATTCCGTTTATGGACCAGTTCATTTCCAAAAATGCTGTGATTAATTTCAGTAGGACTCCTGGGTATTCTATGATTTTATGTGCAGATCTGAATGGAGGTCAGTGCTAATACACTGTTACATCCTCAAGGCCCCGCTATATTTCATACATTATAGAACATTAAGGCCAAAAAAACTGTCTTCCAAGGCTGAAGAGGGGAAGGAGAGAAAAGACAAATGACAAGTCGTAAGGACTTTACTGAACATGGTGCTCTAGCACAGACTCAACTTAGGAATCATGCTACCTATATTAATTTTAAACTTAATAAGCTGGTGCCACTACCTGAGGTTGCTGAAATTTAAGAAAATTAAGTGGAAAATTACGAAGCACACATTGAAAAACAATAGCTGATAACTCAAGGCAATTCTACACAACCAAGCTGTAGCTAATATAGTAACTCTGCTACCTGCGACCTCAAGCTAGTTTGCTAACAGCCTTGCCACCTGTTACCTAGCTTAACAACCCTGCTACCTGAAGCTAGCTTAACAACATTGTTGCCGCCAACTCTCACACACTGAGCTGAGACTCACGCGAACGGCTGTCCTCACGCCATACATCTGATTTCTCATGCTCAGAAAATGCATCCGTTTAACTTCCTACGTCTTCGGCTTCTCTCTCTCTCTCTCTGCTCCTCCCACTTTTTTTTTTTTAATGGATTTTAGCGCCTCGTGCCAGCATGACACATTGGCACCAATGGAGAGGCTGCTTCAGTAGAACGGATTGGAAGCTGAGAGTTATCGTGTTTTTTAATGATTATTAAAAAAAAAATAGTTCAACTAGTAAAACTTTAGCGTCTTAAAGTTACTTTAGACCAGGGGTGGGCAACCTTTACTAGCAAAAGGGCCATTTTTGGCCAAAAATAAAAATAAATAAATAAAAATAAAAATTGTCTGGAGCAGGAAAACATATTTGAGCTTTATAATGAAGGTAACACAGCCTATTAAGTCTAAATTAGCCTATCAACATTACTCACAGGTGTAAATGAGCATTCACTAAATGTTTTTTTATCATGTGACGACTCTGCAGTGGACAATGTATGATTATTTGGTACTTTAAATTTGTATTTCCATAACAATAACACTGTTGAATTTATGAAATTATAGAACTACAGAGCTTCTAGAATTAAAAAAAAAANTAACAATAACACTGTTGAATTTATGAAATTATAGAACTACAGAGCTTCTAGAATTAAAAAAAAAAAAGTTTTAATATTTCATCAACTAAAATATGAATCATAGCCTATGTCTACCACCTTATGGTTGTGCCTTTTCCTCTTAATTTTGCCAAACCTCAATAGCGGTGGCTAGCATGGATGTATACATAAATGGCTAGTCTTGAGTCTCTCTAGCTATCGATTACTTACAACAATGATAAATTAAAATTAAACTGTTAAAACAATAACCATTGTTCATTTCCATATAATTTTTTGTCAAAGCCACATGGAGCCACAGGAGATGGGCAAAAGAGCCACAAGCGGCTCCAGAGCCACAGGTTGCCTACCCCTGCTTTAGACAAACTAGGCATCTATCTTGTCCCTGATGCATTGGGGGAAATTGTCAGGTGATGCAGGTTAACTAGCATAAAGTTAAATTACATTTCACAATAAGTTTTTACATTCCAGCAACAACGATTAAACAATATGACTAAATAAATACACAGGTAATCATTTTATTTAGACATCATCTGTTATTGACAGCTAGTTATGCAGTCAATAAATATGTGTGACCATGTTTCCTGTGTGTCTTTCCTATCAGTAGATGATGCCTGAAATTAAACTTGTGGATTGTGATTGCTATCTGCTATCTGAAGCTAGCATGACTAACAGAGCAAACAATGCACAGTGAAACCAACAAAATAAAACCAACAAGGCCATACTTACCTTCAAGCTATAACAATAAGTCATACAATTAATCCATAAGTCATTATGATATTTGGGTATAGCATCATTTTCAAACACTATAGCTACAATACTTCACTTTTTAATAGCTGAAATCTTTATACTTTAAAGCAGCTAAAATAAAACTCATATTTTCAAAATGATAATGGAACATCAGAGATAAAACATGATGCAGCCTTTTTCAGATAATCACAGCATTTAGAATAACTTTCATCTTTTCATTGAAGACTATTTTTTCCTCCTTTCAAACAGAAATCTCTCCTCCCCTTCATCAAGGGACTGGTAATTGGAAGGATAGATAACAACATGTTTTCACTGGGTGCAAAGCTTTATCTAATCCAGTTTTGAGGGGAGATAATTAAAGGTCAAATGACTGACCAAGGTAGCGCATCCATTTGCGACGTTGCCGCCTCTGATAAAACACCATGTCACCCAATCATTTAATTGACTTTGCTTTACATGCGGTATCTCAGGAATGGAAAACGATACACGAATGTGGGAGGCAAGGTCATAAATCATCTAGCATGTCTGTAAACACTATCACCTAAAAAGGAATAGTCGAGATCTAGCAGGTGCTGTTAACAATTCTCCTTTGACCTCAGAAGCAGAGTGGCGCCCTCTTGCTTTGCCCTGATGCTCTCAACGAAGCAGCACTCGTACTTTCCCATTCTAGGTATTAGACTCTTTAATTTTTCATATCTATCCTCTGTCCTGATATGTGGAGGCAGGCCAAATTGAGAAACATTGTACTGAGTATGGTAACTGTGGTCAGTTAATGGCTCTGAAATATGTAGGCATTCTCCCTGTCAGAGTCGAGCATGCTATTGATTCCGGTGGGGCGCAATCAATCATGGCGATAACTTCACGGTCACATAAGTTACTGAGTGCCATTGCTCAGTTGCGAGGATGAGGAGACACCACGAGAGGAAGGGACACAAATCTATGGCCTCTTTATCTTTCAGGTTTCTTCTGTTCACTAGAAACAGGTATAATGCTGCTGACAGCCAGTGTGTGATGTCATTAAGAGTTATGCATCAGCGTATAATAAAAATAAGCTTTATTTATATAGCACCTTTAACAAAGTGCTTTACAGAGCAAAAAAAAAAAAAAAAAAAAAAAAAGGCAGAACCCAATATATTAGGATGCTGAATAATAATAAAACAATAAAAGAAAGACTCACTTAAAAGCTAATTTGTAAAGTACAAGTACAAAAGTAAAAGTGTGTGTTTAAAAGGGACATACACAGATTTTCATGTCCACTTTAGCGTTTGAAAAACACACTGATCTGCTTCTGTCTGTCAAAATCAGGCCAGCAAACTCCATTTCTTCCTTTAAAGAGGACATGTTTTTATTATTTTCCCTCATTTTTCTGGTGGATTAGGAATTTGTATTAAACATTGTCAACGTTACAACATTAGAGGTTCATAGCTATAGAAATGCATCAAGTAGGAAAAACTCATGGGTCGTTAAAGTTTCCTTTTTGATTGATTGTTTGACTTCTGTAACGTGCTTGAAGAGACAGCAACTAAAAAATGCTTCTTTCTGTGGATGATTTTGTCGTTTGTGCTGTTTGCTGCTGGAATCCATCATAACTGAATGCACAGATGCTGTTCTCCACCAATGAGGAAACTAGAAACATTTTAGAAATACTTAAGAACATGTAAATCTGTATAAAATATCCCCTTTAACAGATTTGTAAGTTTACTGACACGCACAATATTACATTTCAGCATGTACTGTTCTTTTTTTTTTTTTTTTTTTTTNTTTTTTTTTTTTTTTTTTTGGCAAGATGGAAATTCTGTAGAGGTTTATTATTGGAAAAAGTCATAGGTACATCCTGTATCAGATACTCATCTTATTCAATGTCCATATAATGGAGATTTCTTCCTGTCCAGATATAGAAAAATATGAAAAACACCCAGACATCTTAAATAAATGTATTCATGTTATATTGTGTGTTTCCCTTCTGTATTTCGCAGCTGAATAGAAGGAGTCACCCTGCTGTGTAAAAATCACTGTGTTTTATCAGTGGAGTTTTTACATCCTGTGACAGTCTGAATGTTGTTCCACAGATTATTCCACCTTGAAAAGAGCAAAACTCTATGGACACAATGTAGTTTTTGCAAGCTATATATTTAGATATTGAATATCAGATAAAAGTCCTGGCAGCTGAGAGCTTCACCTCCTACACCATCTCCATGAATAACCTGATCAATATCAGCCTCGCCGCAAACACAGTCTGCTCCACATTTTCTGCTCAAGTCTTGCGGTTTGCTACAAATCAGCACAATTAGGCTTTTGACAGTAACAGCAGAATGTCTGAAAGTCATTTTAGTATATTTTTGTAGAAGTCACAACTCAACTATGATGACAGAGGTTTAAAGGATCATACCAGTGGTTGTGCATGTTTGAGCCCAATAATTATTACTCACATACACGATGGATTGCTGCCAACCTTTTACCAATAAACACTACAGGAATTAAATTTTTGAATTGTTTTTCCTACCTTACACCTAGCCATTGAATGTTCATTCCAGGACGCTATTAAAAAAAAAAAAAAACAACTTATGGAGATTTGAAACATGCTTGACATAAGTAATCCATCACAGTAAACAATGCTTTAAAAAAAATTTTTTTTTAAATTATTTATTGATTTTGGTAGAAATTACTTAATTTAACCCTACATAGAAGAAAATGTATGTCTCTGCTTGGGAATATAGTCTCAGGAGAAGACTGCTTTTACCAGGGAAATTAAAATGATGCTTCAATATGCGAACATGCATGTTAGCAGATGCAACACTGAATTTTGTATCACCTAAACATTTGATTTTGAAAGATTAGGGGATTGGGCAAAATATCATGAAGACTAAAATACAGTTTTTATATATTGCAAAATTGTTGGTATGTGCAGGTTGTTTTTATTGTACTTTAACATGCAAAACCACCGGTATGATCCTTTAGCTGTGCTGCTGCCATAAATTCCTGCCATCATGTACTGCACACAGATTAAAACACAAATACTGATTTGTGAGTGGCCTTAATCACAATCCTATGCACGTCTCACTCCGAAAAAAAAAGGCAGCAACAAAATTAATATTAAAACTTATTTTAATGATTATATAAAAGGCTTGACTCTTCTTCCTCTTAATAGCTTGTGAGTAAACAGACTGTCCCTTGAGACTAATATAAAATATTCATAGGTGCATGAGAAGTCAAATGGCGGTGAGTGACTTGCAGAGGGCCTCGCACCTCTCACAGCTCCTAAAAGGTCTTTTAATCTCCTGTGATGTGCTCCATAACAACAAGCGACAGCTCGTAATCCCACTCGCAGGACTCCGTCATATTAAAGCCGAAGCTATTGTAGGTCAGACGGTTTAAAAAATAAGAGCCTCTGACACCTCACATTAAGCCACTGTTATGGTAAAACACCCTCACAGGCTTTAAAACGTTAACTATTTATTCCCATCATCGTAAATGTCAAAGGAAATGGTCAGGACCAACAAAGAAAAAATGTGAAATGTAATTGGATTCTTACATTATCATCTTCAGTATTTTTTTTTTCTTTTGGGTTTGTTTCTGCCATCCATTAATGCTGATTTTACAGAATGTTTTTCATGCTTTCTCTCCAAAACTCAGCTTTCATTTTCATGTCAGGACTGAAACATTACAGTAATTACAGTCCCTAAAGAGAGGCTCCTTCCACCAAGCCTCACTTACTGTATCTAAGCATCACTTTGATTTTGGAACTTTTCCTGTTGGCTGTAACTGTCTTTTTTATTTATTTATTTTTATTCTAATACTTAGCTGTCTGATTTTATCCCTATGGAGATTAAATCCACTTTTATGGTTTATTTTAATGTAAGATTTTGGCTTATGAAAACCTTGACATTTTTGTCATGCATGCCAATGTAATTTTGAGGGAAAAAAAAAAGTTCTGGCTTGAGGGAAAAATAAATAAATAAAACTCTGAGGGGAGAAATTCTAGAAACAAGTGTTTAAAAATTGCTGGAAAAAAAAAATCTCAAAAAGTTTTAACGATAAATTGCTGATTCTATACTGTGTTTGATTTTCCACTTGATTCTATGAATTCTCAGAAATGTGTCTCAAAGTTAAGCAAGAACTTTTCTAAATAAAAAAAATACAAATTATAGAGAAACACTCCTTGACTGATTTNAAAAAAAAAAAAAAAAAAACTCCCACTATATAATATTCTTCTTCGCCTCACATGTTTCTTACACTCAAACAACAAAGAAACAACAGACCTGATTGTTACTGGCAGGTTTTGCAAAGATTTTTGAAAAGCCAAAATGTGTCTTCCTTCCTGCGTTATACAGAGCAGCTTTTTAAACGAATGACAGTGTAATTCAATGAAAGGTATAATTTCATAAGCGACTTTATTTTTTATTTTGCTTTTCAGAACAAGCGGCACGGAGGCAGAGAGGCGATGCGCTGCATTCCCATTTGCAACAGGAAGTGGCGATGCTTATGGGTAAGAGCAGAGGTGCTAGCGAGCATCAACTCTACTGCTACAACTGTCAACTTAATGATTGATTTCTGCTGTTACTGGTTATGAATATGAATAATCTAAGTTTGGCAGGTGTGATGACTGATTCTTCTACTGATGTTTGTTTTAAAAAATCTATGAAACAATTCATGTGCAAAGCCAGACGTAATGACAGAAAAAAAAACAAAAAACAGAAAGGTGAGGGGAAGTGCCTGTCTGCTTTGAACTGGGTTTAAATGACAGCAACAGTTTCCTGTTTTGGTAGATGATGCTTTTTTTGCTCATTCATATTAACTTAAAGGGTCATTCCTGTCATTGTGCATGTTTTGCCCAATTACCTACAAACCACAGTTCAGAAGTTTGTTATGAAAATCACCTTAAAATTTGCTTGAGGTAAATAATCTCACAGGATTTTGTGGCTTTTAATGCTTGAAATAAAGATTTTTTTGTGGTGGTACGGCTGCAAGAAGAAACTTTATTTCAAAATCTTTCCTTTTGTTATTGTGTGTGAGTGAATTCAAATCTTTTTTTTTTTTTTTTTTTTNTTTTTTTTTTTTTTTTTTGGTACGTTCAAGAAAGCACTCCAAGATTAGAAAGTCAACAGTAGCCCTTTTCAATAGTTGAAACTTCCAAAGCCATATATTCCTTTTCATAATATTCATGGATTTGGTTATCGATAGCAAAGCTCATAAATACAGTGATGTATGTATCAGTGTATGGTGCTAAAGATGTTTCCTGTGGAAAATAATATCTGGATTAATCTGTACAAGATGGAGAGTTTGGTGAAATTCATTCAAATGGCAGAACTTGAAATTAACCACAACATGTTGATTTAAAATGTATTGATTTTACTATTGCGGCAGCAATTATATGTGATGGTGTCAGGAAATACGTCTTGTTAGCAATTAGAGATTTATAAAATGATAAGATGTGAGATTTTTTGTCCTTATTTGCTTTGATACTGCTGAAAATTGCATGTGACAAAGTGATACATTCTTTAAAGTCTTACAAAAATGCCTAAATATGCACCAAAACTTCTTGTCTGCTTCAGATAAAGGGCAGGTCACGTTTCTGCTACAACAGCCACAGAGATAACACGTCAGCCTATAAGAGAGATGTGTGCTTGCAAAACAAATTAATCCCAATTACCCAGGCTACAATAGTAAAATTGATTACAGCAATTATGTATAATAACTGCAGACTGTGAACATGGCGGTGAATGAAGATGAACACAGGCACGCTGACGCCGTGTAGAAAGTGAATGAGTAGCTTTGAAAGAAAATCTCACCTTCCATCATATCCTGACCGACTCGCTCAGCGGAGGCACAATTACTAAGACAGATCCTGTGAAACTACGTGAGCGTTTGTGAGGCGGCTTTTGTCCCAGCAGGGAGCGTCATTAACACGGACTTCCTGCTCCGAGCCTCCGGCCTTTAGCTGTCCTTAAACTGCCTGTCCACCAGCGGGAAATTAGCAAACGTCAATCATTAGCTGACACCACTATCAAGAGGAGGCAGGTGGAGGTGGAACTGGCCTGAAGGTGGGGGTGGGGGGGGCATTTCCTCTCCATCGTCTGACAGAATTTTGGCTCATTTTACGTTCATCCTCCTAGCGATGCTGAAGTCTCGCCTAAGGCGCTTCACAGGAAGTCGTCCCCTGATTCGCCCAAAATAATGACAGAGATGATGTGAGTGTTTTAGTTAGCAACCAGAAACAACAAACATTGGCGCTTAATCCTGCAATTTTCCAGCCAAATTACCTCTTTACTCCTCCTACTACAGTCAGTTTAGCTTTGATCAGTGACATAGATAGTATTTGCATTAATGCTGTGCCATATCTTATTATCCATGATAATGCAGGTATAATTTTTTTGTGCGATAAACTTTTCATATCATGATTGATTACACTGCAGCGTGAGGACGTGCTGATGAGAATAAATAAAACAAGCATGCCCAAAAACGCAAATTCAGTCTAGGTCTGGACCACGTTGAGGATGTGGGCTTTAGAACTTATTCCATATAAATCCAAATCCATCCTATGAGTTTTGGATTTGTCATAGAGTTGAGTTTCTCGTTATTTTCAATAACCCAGCTGAAGTTGATTTTTGAGGTTGAAACAATAGATGTGAGAGTTTGAAGATAATGATAATATACAGGCTGATATGTTGTTTTTTTGTTACATAAACACCTAAGATAAATAACCCATTTTGTCAAGGATTCCTTGAATTTGGTTATTAAAAGCTGATAAACTTAAGCACTGACAGCATATTCTAAAGTTAACAAAGTCAATTATCAAAAATGGTGGTAATAATACAGTACATTTTGAAGAGTGGAATTGAAAAACTTAACCAGACATGTAATTAAAAAAAAAAAAAAAAAAAANAAAAAAAAAAAAAAAAAAACTATAAAGAAAAAAAATATACAAAAAAAAACAAAAAAACAACATAATTACCCTGTACCTACAAAGAGTTAAGATTATAGCCTTTCTTGTATGATTTAGTGTATTTGTGATATTTTGTAAGCCCAGACACGTTAAAAATCAAACTATTCCACTCATCTGAAATTTGCCTGTGCTTGGTGAGTGTTTTCTGTGTGTTTGCTAGTTCAAGAAGTTCCTCATTTTCTGGATTCTTGTTCACAACTAAGAATCTGCCAACATTCTACTTTCTCAGCACACCATCTGCTGTCTGCACTCACTTTCTCTCTACAAGCGCGATGGCACAATCCAGCCGCTGACAAACCCAGCAGATGTCAGTTTTTCAACAGTCAGATGAGCGTGTTAAAAAATGGTAAGCAGTTTGTTTCTGTTTTTCAGTAATCGTCAGCAGTTCTTCATTTACAAACCAAAAAACAGCTCCAATCGCTTCGGCTTGGGAGCGAGAAGAGCCGTTTGGAGTGAAACCTCGGGTACGTATCAGACCCCTTATGTCAGCCAGACATCACTCTCATCACCTTTTAAGGACGCTNAACCTCGGGTACGTATCAGACCCCTTATGTCAGCCAGACATCACTCTCATCACCTTTTAAGGACGCTGCAATTCTCTTATTTCTTCTCAGAGGAGCGAGGAGCTTCTGGAAGGATGCTTGAGTCCGAAGACATGAAACCATCTGATGAATGTTTCGTTTCTCAAAATACGGATTTCCTCAATTCCTCTGNACCTCGGGTACGTATCAGACCCCTTATGTCAGCCAGACATCACTCTCATCACCTTTTAAGGACGCTTTAAGGACGCTCCGAAGACATGAAACCATCTGATGAATGTTTCGTTTCTCAAAATACGGATTTCCTCAATTCCTCTGTCCTTGCATCTTTTCCACATATCCTCAGTGGACTAAGAAGGTAAACAGAGGTAATTAGTTTCTAAGTTTTATTTGTCATGTCAGTCATACAAGTATAACAACAGTGAAATGCCTTTTCTGGTGCAGAGTGTAATATAAGAATAATAGATCACTAAAGAACAAAATGGCTCAGAAAAGCAAATAGCTGTTTTTTTTTAACAGGTGAATAGATATTTTTTTTCCACTTGGTAAGTAGAAATGAAAACCTCAATAAAACATGAAAAAAAGTTAAAAAGAAAAAAAAAACATGAAATTACAAGATTCCCAGACTGTGCTTCTTAAACTAAAAAATAAAATAAAATAAAAATAAGGTAACAACAGCAAAATTAAAGATTTAAAAATGTATAAAATTTAAAAATATATGAGAAATTATGCTTTTCACATGATTATCGGTATTATCTGTAAGAGATTGCTGCGACGCAACAAGTCAAAATTCTCCACTTTCTCCATTGCGGAAAAAGCGAAACCGAATGTCCAACTGCTCCAGCACCTTAAATTCTCGGTAAAAATTAGGATCCCAATCCAACCCTGGCTTGACTGACTTTAATAAATGGACCTTTGTCTTAATGAAAATTTTGTAGACCTTTAAGATATGTATTTTAGATCCCCTGGTATAAAACATGCAAAGAGTATTGGAACGTAGCCCTGGATTTATGAGCAGGTTGAGATCTCAGCCATTAGGATCCAAGATCTGCTTCTGCTTCCTTTCCCCAAAACCCCAAAGTGTCCAGAATCCCAGAACCTGCATCGCACAGCTGTTTGGGTCTTGTGCAGCCTGGATTCCTGCAGCCTGAGTTTCCTGGCCTTCCTGTCTCAGCTGCAGAGTCCCTTGCAGCCCAACAAATCTGCAGTATGTTCCGATAGTCATTTAACAAGGTGTCGTTGAGTTCCCCCTCAGCTCTTCCCTGCAGGGGAATCCACGCTGTCATCTAAAGTGCTGTTCCATTACTCTGAAGACTTAAGGTGACTTTTATGACTTTTGATCCGTGGGAGCGAGTGAACAATGATGTACAGTTGAGAGCTCACCTCACCCAGAATAGAATAGAATAGCTTTATTGTCATTATACGTAACATATAATGAAATTACAGGTGCTTCTCCCTTAGTGCATAAGTATAAAGTATAAAAAAGAGTAAAAACAACTTTGTACACATGAGTTTGGATGAGTTTGGATCTTTAATCACTTCCTGTCTACACTGCCAATGATAGGTCAAGTGATCAGTAAGTGTAAATACACAAAATATTTAGATGTTTTTCCGTTTCCTTGCTTTTTAAATTGTGTTAGTTAACTTTTCATTGAATGTGTCTGGGGAGTTGCAAAGACCACAGCAGACAGACAGCTCACATGCTAACGAGCGTTCCTTTGGGAAAGCCATCCCTCTGTGGTCGTTACCTCAGAGCAGCAGGTTTGTTTGTGCTTCTCAAAGGCCTCAGAGGCGATCCAGCGCTGTGCCTTCACAGCCAACAAGTTGGTGTAAGATTAACAGGTGAAGACAAGGCGACTCCCAAAGGAAAAAAAAAAAAAAANAAAAAAAAAAAAAAACAGCTTACACTGTAGAAATCTCCACCTATAATGGCCGCAGCGGTGATTTGATTTGCATTTGTTTAGCCGTGCCTGTTGGTCACTCTTGGTCAGATGATTAATAAAACACGGCACAGATGTGGACATCATCATTTCAGCCTGCCGCTTAGTTGTCTCTGACATCATTCACGACTTTGGCATCGTCGCTCTGATGTCACAAGTGAAGCTCAGGATGAGAAACGGCTACGTAGTGAAAATGGCCGCCTGTCATAATCTGCCAGCCGTCAGAAACCGAGGTCGCAGAAAGTTCAAGTATTTTGTTTGTGTCGCAACAGCGAGCGCTAAATACTGAAACAATCACAGATCATTTCAACCTCTACTTTTTTTGCATTCAGTGAAAATATACTGAATTTTGAATGGATTTCCAAGAATGTGGTTGCAAAATGGCATTATTATTAGTATAGACTGTTATTTATTCTGTTTCCTCACCTTCACTGAAAATAGTGTTTTGATAAATTTTGTTTCTGGAGTCTGTTGTTATTTTGCTGGACCGCGTTATATTGTACTACATTTTTAATATTTTGGCTGTTCCATATATGTGAATGAGGTGGAGAAAATATAAAGTGTCAAGTATTCCTACAAATGATTAGTTTCATAAAATTAGGATTTATTACAGGACTGTTGGATTGAAATGAGAAAGTTTCTATTTTTTTTTTTTTTTTTTNTTTTTTTTTTTTTTTTTTGTTTTTTGGCCGCTGAGTGTATGTTGAGATGTTCAACACACCACCAATTCATTACATTTAATCTCATCGATTTATGCTTTCCCCTTTTCAGGAAACCCTCTGGCAGACCTGTAAACCATGAAAATCCCACATGATCCACGCTAATACGCCGTATCATGTATCCAGCAAGCAGCATTATGATTGTGCCATTATAACTGAGTATTTTTCAAACGGATGCCCATTATAAAAAGAGCAGAAGGATACTTGAGTGTGAAGGACTTCGGAGACGGCTTAGGTGAAAATCTTAAACAATGACAGAAAGTCCTTGATTAAGCTTCTGTCCATGAGGGACCTTGATTTGATAGCACAGGAGTGTGAGATCATTTGCATTGATTATGTCACGCTCCCGTTATAGAGAGCCAATCCCTGGAAATTAACTTCAGTTCCGGAACTCTAATCATTTTTAAGCATCCTGCTGAAATGAAGGCAAGAGTGATCGATATGCCTTCGACTGACTCCACGTGGGGGTCGCTCCACTTCTTATCTCCTCCTCCAACACCACTGACAGCTGAATTTAACAAGAAGGGCACTATCTGCCTCGCCAAGAATAGAACGGCTAAAGCATCTTTGGCCTTGCTTGGCTTCAGCAGTATTGACGAATATATCATCGTGTGTTCAGTCAACAAGAACCAATCCTTCCTCGCCTTTCTTCTTTTAATCACTGATTTGGTTAGATCGCTTCCGACAGACCCGGGTGCGGTGACCTAAGGCAAGCAACGTTTTTTTTTTAAGCATCTGTATGCTGTTAAATGGAGACGCTCTCAACACAGCAATGTATTTATTCCATCTAATCTGCGTCAGCCTGAGTGCTGTCACAGCTCAGTAATCAAGCCGTATGCATTATGTGCGCTATGTAAACAAATTGCTGAGAGCAGTCGTGACTTTTATTCTGCACATATCACATTATACCACCTGCTCTGCAAACTTTACACACAGCAGCTTACTATTCATCGTGAATTTCAATGTGAACATGCAATTGCGGTGTTTACTTAGATGCTGAAACAAAAAAAAAAAAAAAAACCCAAAAGGAGACGAAATAGAGTGGAGACCTTGAGAGCGTAGACTATTTATGTCAAGAGCAACACAAAGGCCGTACGCAGTGCCTCTTAATTCATGGATTTTATGAAGATCAAGTATCCACAGTCGGAAAACTGAATATCACTTATCAGAGTATAATATTTCCTCATTTCCAGATACGGTAGCTGTCATAATGCTACAGACCAGCATGAGTCATCTGAATAACAAGTCGCATTAGTGCAAGTAAATACAGAAATAAAGCAAACACGTCGTCCTGCTGCTGCTCATAGATCTGCTGCTAAATGAATTCACTATTTCCTCTTCACGTCTTGCATCTTGATGTTGTAGGATTATATTTGTTTTTTTTTTTTTTTTTNTTTTTTTTTTTTTTTTGCATGCCAGTATTAACATATCCCCCTGATTGCTTTGAAAATGCTGCATCAGGCTGCTTCCATTATTGTTCTGCAATGGTAAATTACATATGAATACTTTAGGGTCAAAGTATTAAAGATTTTTAGATTTGGGTTTCCAGGAGGAGAGTTTATTAGAGTTATATACTTTATTATAATTAAAGTAAAGGGAGAGTTTGGCTAATTCCTGCGTGTAGGTTTACCTCTAATTTGTAATTTAATATGGATAGCCCACCAACAGCATAGCATAAAGAAGTTAGCATATTAGCAAAAAGGAGTTACCATAAAGGAGTTAGCATAAAGGGGTTTGTACAAAAAAAAAAAAAAAATTAAATAAATGACTACAACAAAGCGGTTAGTAGTATTTGATGATTCTTTTTAAATGTATTTTAATTTTGATGTAATTTTAATTAAATGAAGCATGTCAGCCACAAGGCCAAATCTGAGCCATTTTTCAGTTTTAACATTTCTGCCAGAAGTGAAAAACAGGAAGGGAAATAATTCAGATTTCATTGATTTCAAAAGAAGAATTCTCTCAGTGGCTGAATACTGATGTTAATTGTGGAGGCTGGTGGTTAGAAAATACAACAAAAGCTTGCGTCATTTAGCCTTGTGCATAGAATTATGTCTGTCAAGTTGAGAAGCAACTAAAACCGATATTTAAGACGACTGAAGGTTTAATTTATTTTATATGGCTGAAACAAACTATTATCTCTTATCTCGATCAGCTGCATCATCACCATTTCCAGCACATCGTATTTAAAGGTGCTTTACGTATTCTCAGCTGTTTTCAGCTTTTTCTGATTAGACTCTCCTCAGGCAGAGGCATGCTGGGAGTTTGCTGAGGTCATCAAGTTTTCCCGCCTTCACAGGTGCAACGAATCCAACAGGAGGGTCAGGAGATGACGATCAATTAAGGTCTGCTCGCGCCCAGTCAGTCCTGAGAGGAAAGGTGCAATCACATTAAATAAAAGTGTGTGTGTGTGTGTGTGTGTGTACGGAAGCGCTGAGCTGCCATGGTGGAGAAAAAATATCGCTGTAGTTTCTCGTTATAACGAGAAAGTTTCACGTTATTATGTGATTGTTTTCTCGTTATAATGAGAAAGTTTCTCGTTATAATGTGATCATTTTCTCGTTTTAACGTGATAATTTTCTCGTTATAATGTGATAAGTTTCTCGTTTTAACGTGATAATTTTCTCGTTATAATGTGATAAGTTTCTCGTTTTAACGTGATAATTTTCTCATTATAACGTAATTGAGACGTGTTTGCGTGTGACAACAGGCTGCCTTTACAGAAGCAAAAGTCCCGCTTCTCCGTGATCGCCCGACAAAAATACATGTCCTGATGGAGAGATAAACGCTCACACAACATATCAGAAGTTTCTCTCTATGAAAGTTTCTAACTCTGATCATATTTTTAAATGACTCTCATCCATTTTTTGATGAAGATTCTCAGTCATCCTGGCAGGTAGATATATAGTATGAAAACTCAGTCAGGGCAACTGGATTCAAGTTTTTTTTTTAATTATGAAATGTTTCGCCATTCATCCAAATGGCTTCATCAGTCCAAATTCATCATTTGGATGAATAATGAAATGTTTCAGAATTTTAAAAAAAAAAAAAAAAAAAAAAACTCAACTAAAGTCTTAAACTTTTATTTATTTTTGTTTAGATGAGCCAAACACAACCTCTTTGTAAATATTCCACCACGGCTTGTGTAAAAGCATCCTGTTTGCTTTCCTCAGGATTGATTAATCATGGTGCACAGGTTAACAAGATCCCACTGTGGGAAATAATGAAGGACACTTATTAATATCACAGCTTGTGTGAGCCTGGGGAAGAAGGGCACTCTTTGTTTTTCTAAATGTTCTGCCATCCTACAAAGTCAGCGTGGAGCGGAGGGGTGGTGGAGGTGAAGCTTTATTTGCCACACAGCCCTCAGGTTCTGCTTTTTCATTTTCAAATCAGATTTAACCCTTCATTTATCTTTTAGACAAAGCCTTTTCTTCATCAACTCAGCAGCCAAAGAAGGTTTTTTAAAGGTAAAATACATCAGTTTTATTCGTATTCAAACTGCAGCAATGATGATGATGGAGCATCTAGTGTTGAAGTAATCAACTGAACTCAGATAGCGAAGGGCAGAAGTAGATGCTGTTAGCACTGTCAACTAAACAGATTTGTTGATTACAGATGGATTTGGTTGATTATATGTACGGTTTTACTGGACAATGGATAACGGTTGGGTCAGCGTCACTGGGTCTCAGTTTGTTTCAGATCCTACCTTTATACTGTATAAGAACCTTTTCTGTTAAAATTGGGAATTTTACCCTCCCTATCTGCTAATATCACTTGTGGTGTACCTCAGGGCTCAATTTTAAGTCCTTTTCTATTTTGTTTGTGAAAAAAAGGATAATTTGTTGGCTATATAATGGAAAAATAAAATATTGCTTTCTATTTGTACACAGCCAACACAGAATTATATCTGCCTGTGAAACAAATCACCCCACTGGCCTTACTTCTTTAAACAATAAATAAAATAAAAGTAAGCCCCAATCCTCTTCAGCCCAGAGACGACATAAATATTTTTCCCAGAATGTGAAATCATGCATTTGCAAACTTCATATTACTATATATTAACTCTGACTTAAAGATTGATGCACATGTATATCCTTTCTGAATTCTACATATATAAAGTTATAAAGTTATCATTAAATGTGATGGGAACCTGATGAAATGTTTGATAAAAAGATTTTTAGCTGTTCACCTCAATCCACATCCAGATATATAGGATATAATCATATTTGGAAAAAAAAATCAGATCAGTTAAAATATACTAATTATAGCAGGGTTGACTGATAAATTCTGAGTCTGAAATAAAGAAGTGAGCAACAGCTGTTTTTTTATGTGAAGGAGTTGAATTCTTTATGTGTATTTTGCATATAAATCACAGTTATGTGAGCTTAATATTTATAACACACAATTTCCAGAGGTATCTTAGGCTCTGTGACTCGTACAAGATGGACAAACTAGGCCAATGTGTTACGATTCTGTTCTTGCTGGCAGCTATCATGATTGTGGCTTTGAAGTAGTTCAACACCAAACTGATTTTCCCTCGTACACTTTCATCTTTTCTCAGACAGGAAACAGACTTCAGCTGCAGCCTGTTTGGCCTCAGATGATGATGATGATGATGATGATATCATCAGCTGTGGATTTTTTGGGCAGTCATGAAAAGAATTTCTATTAGTCTGGGATAGAATCCCTTCAGCATCTTTGGTAAACGTTTTAGGAAGATCCAAAGACACTTAGCTCTTTATAGGCTCAAAACTTATCAATCAAACCCTGTGTGAGTGCACTTTAGTGTCCTTTAAACACATGATGTAAAAAGCACCATTATGAAACTGATAATTAATTTTATGATGTGGGAAAACTGTTTCGATTGGCTAGGCTGTTATTATGGAGCCATTACATTTGTTCAGCACCTAACTACACATTTTGATAATTGTTCTGTCACATTTTCTAACAACATTTCATTACAAAAACAGAAAATAAGGTATTATTAAGTAAAACTTTTTTTTTTTTTTTNTTTTTTTTTTTTTTTAATGTGTTATAGTGACTGAGCAATTAAAGCTAATCAAAGCAGCAGTTTAAGAAAGTCAGTGGTGGGCGATCAGGGCCAGCAAGGCCTTCTCTGCTGGCCTAGAGATTGTCAGAATCATCAAATTATGTTTTTATAATTTAATATATATTTTATTAATGCTATATGTATTTTACAAAGTTTGTTCCCATCAGTTTTGTTAACGTCATTTCATCGCTACTCTCTCCCTCAGTTTCACTGCTTCCAGTGCAGCTCATAAAACTTACAACTTTTATCCAATCAGATTTTCCACCTGTGCTGTCTCCAGGTAAAAACATCTAGCCTGAGGCCTTCAGAATCTCCAGTGAATCTCCTCTGCTATTCAAGCAAATGGGACGATGTTGCTGATTGTCATATATTTTAACCAATCAGATTTCGAGTTTGCCATGTTGGCTGTATTCTTTTACATGTCAGGGCCTTCTAGCTGGCCTAGCCTACATCATCAGAGTACAGCATTATGCTAACAGCTAAACAGTCTGCCAGAAATTCATCAGAAGAAGAAGAGAGCTGGCTAGCTTAGCTAACTCAAGTAAACCTAGCTAGCATGTAACGGAGCATTAATGTTTATTTAAACTTTCTTTCGTGACATTTAGATTTTTAGATGTAGTGCTTTAGATTTTTTGTTTAGATTTTTACTTAGCTCTGTTGTTTTTTAACGCACAATGGCTGAAGGAGGAGAAGAAATGGATTAACTGACCGCTTTTTTTTCACATTTTGGAGCTGAAACGCACTGATAATGTACAGCCGTGTCGTTAAACTCTTTATAAAGACAGAAAGGAGGATGGACTTTGTCTTCAGGTGATGAGCAGCTTTGGTAAGTTTGATGTATTTTTATGTGGCTGGAATCTGTGGAGAAGCCTGTTGAATCTGATTGTGTTATTTGTGTTTTACAGCATTTTTGCTTACTTGCTGGTCGTATGAGTAAATGTGATGGTTGTGAGTTTGTTCTTGTTTCTTTGGTAATGACACTGATTTAGGTTATGCCATGTTTATATGTGATGCAGCATCCTGTCATAATGCATAATAATGCTACATCCTATTCATGTCTCTGCTGTTAGTGTGTTGTAACTGACATAGGTGTGGATCCTCGTGTTAAATCACTTTATTCCACTCGATAAAAGTTCTGTCACTGTGAATATGGGCTGGTTACATCTAATAACAGCAGCATATAGCCCTAGTATCATGGTGAGGTTATTAGAAGGTGGTTTAATTGCGGGAGGATGGCATTGAAGCCTAGGTGTAAAATGCACGGCCCGCCACTGAAGAAAGTAAAGGTGATCATGTGATAACTGATGCTGAGACAAGGAAGCAAGCAGTGTGTACCTGCTGCTTCGCTCCGTGATTTCAGTTTGTGGTAAAAGCTGTTGTATGTTATTAGAGGGTGTGTGTCCTCACAGGAGAAACAGCATCAGGACAAAAAACCTGCTAAATCTCACCATAAAATGCAGACCATCTGGAGAGGCTGTCTGTGCTTCACCATGCCGCAACCCCAAAACAATTTTTCTACGCACTATTTTCCTTAGATCTGAGTATTTCTATGTTCCTCAACAGTTTGTTTAATTTCTTTTACTACCCTTAAATCACCCTGTTTTTATTTTAGAGGGAAAGCCATGATTCTTTGATTCAAACTTACCAGCAGCATTAAAAAACAGCTTATTCTGTATGGCTCCAGCAGTGATGAGATGTTGACAGCTTAATTACAAACTGTCTGAGTTTCAACCACTATAGATTAACTTTCAATTTTGTTAATTGGCCGTCCACTTTACATTTTATTTCTTTTATTTTCCTGGAGAGGTAATTAGAGTAATGAGGAGCAGCGCTGTTTAACAATAACAGGCTGCACAAGTATTCCTCAGCATACAACCGCCGAATTCTCGGTGCCAGACTGACAAGCAAGCGCAGGACTTTCAGGGAAGCAAAGACAGGAAGGAGGGGGATAGTAAGCGAGAGAAATAATCATTTGGAAAGGAATGTGCTATCCACAGGGGCTCCTGCTAATTGCTTCGCTCATGAGTTTGTGGGATGTGTTAGTCGGTGGGTCTGGATCCAGCTCTGCCGCCTCAGGGGTGTTAGCATCTCGGCTCACCAGATGACAGCTCAGTTCGACATGGCCTTTTTTTTTTTTTTTTNTTTTTTTTTTTTTTCCTCCTAGCCATTGCAGCTTGCCTTCTCGAGAGGTTTCTCCCCCATCAGAAGTGGCCTAGCTGTGATGGATTGGCATCCTGTGAGTGTCAAACTGCTTATGGCTCTTTAATGAGGCGATCAGGCTGAGCGAGCCGCCGCCACCAGTCCTGCTTAAATAGGAAATCAAAACAGAGCTGGTAATGTAGCACGCGTCAAAACTCCCACTTAAAAAAAAAAAAACAAATACGCGCACACAATTTAAGTGAAAGTGAAATTTGAGATTTTTGTTTTTCATATTTTACCTGCCTCAGGTCATACGTTCAGATTTTAATGGGCATCCATTAGTCAACAGATTCCTGCAAAAGTTTCTGGAACCATGAAGGGAAATTTCTATGAAATCTTCAAACTTGAGATACACATAGCAGCAGAAAGCAGATGTTTTCCCAGCTTCAGAACCAAATTATTTTTGCAATTACATCATTAGTAAAACACCACAGAACTACCGCAGACAGCGTCGATAAATAATGATGTTACAGCTCACTACAATCTGCTGTTTTAATGCATTCTGCTTTGACAGAAACCCATCCAGTGTGCGCTATGTACATGTGCACACACACATACACACACCTATGTTTTCTGTGCATCTGTTTACACACACAAACACACTCAGATGGGAGCAAAGTGAACCCTGTTGACAAAGAAATACTCCAATTATGCATAAAAGAAGATACAGAAGCGAGCAATTACTCAAATGGTGCCAGCTGTCACAGCAGTAACATTTGCTGGATTTCATCAATCAGGACGTGCCGCGTGTTCGTCTGCACACGGAGCCACAGCCTGCTGAAAACAAGCTACCCTGGCATAACCAAATGGAATTTCTTGAGGTTCCCCCCCCTCCCCGCTCCCAATTTTTTAATACCTGATTCTCATTTCTTAGATAAGAGTTTAACCACGATCAGGGGTTTATCGTGACTGTGGTAAACTCTTATCCAGGTCCGATAGCATCAATCAAATTGAATTTAATCTTTATTTATGTGTCTTACCTTATGCCCCCCNCCACCCCCACGGGGTTACAAGACAGTTTTCATACAAACATAACTTTTCCAATTCTATAAACAAACTTATACAGTTTTCATTGGTATGTGCATGTTTTCTCAAATTCCATGCTTTCTCCAAATAATCTGCAAATGAAAAAAAAATATTTCTTTCGAACATACTTATTAAAATATTGTAGTCCTCCATCAAAAAATAGTTACATCCAACATGGTTCATGTTGTTAAATAAGTAAATTCTTGGGACATGATAGACAGGACAGTAAAGGACATAGTAAAGAACGCGATAATGGACGCGAAAATGTGACTTAATTGCGGCAAAAACAGCAGGCTGCAGAGATCGCATTTGAAGGTTGCTTGCAAGGTCATGCAGATCGGGAAATTTGAAACAATGCAGATGTGTGTGATGCAAATGCAGCTTCATCGATATTGACCAAACCAAAAACAACAGCGAACAGCTTTGATAAGCAACTCGCAGATTCTTTTTTTTTTCCTCGCAGATTCTTAAATGAGGGCTAAAGAATGCAAAATGGCTGCCAATTCCTGGCTGAGGAAAACCCATACTCTGGAGTCTGAGGAACATTCCCGTCACATAAAGTGGAAAAATCTAAACGATCAATACGTGAAGGCTAGAAAAAACCCAGAAGTGGGGATCCCAACAAATCTGCTGAAATCATTTCTGGCTCTCGCAAGAAACAGAGACAAACTGGTTGCTCGTCATGAAAGCACGAAAACTGAGTGCCAGGACACGCAGACAATCTGTTAAAGAGCGTCACCATCACAGTCACGCGAAGCACATAACAAGCTTAAGCCTTTACACCGTGTGTTTAGTTGGTTAAAGGAGGAATGGGAGGCTTGCTTGCGTTTTTGTGCTGGGTTTTTATTGCTGCACAAGAACTAAAAACATGTACATGAATCACTGATGTGGCTCATGCAGACAGATCGTTTTACTACAGTAGTGAAGGTAACTAGCAGTTCTTCATTACCATAACATCTGTCAAATCCACCTGTTCCATTCCTGAATTACAATTAAACATTTTCGTACAAATGACTTCTCAACGTCAACAATAAATGATAATATGTAAATGAAGTGGCGTTTATATACTGAGAGGGGGCGCCGTAGAGCCACTAAGAATTCATAAATAGCTTGTTTTGATTCCATCTTTGTAATCTTTAATTGTAAGAGTGCTTCAATTTCATGTTACTCTGCCACTAATTTAAATGCAGTGATATTATTGACTTACATACTGTAATACTACAACAGGAAGTTATACTGAGATATTATTCCATCTCAGAAGCACCCTGAGCTCATAAACACTCAAACATTTCTGCAGCACTTTATTTATCCCATATGGAACAATTAAAACAGCACAGTTTGTGTAGTGAGGTTTCCTTAAAGGACATTTCACTAAATCAGAGGTTCTGTCCTAATATTACATATTACGACTTGTTCTTCTGGAGATTAAGCAAACTGTGAATTCTGGTTATTCCATGTTGTTGTTCCACAGAGGCTGAACTTAGTCTGTTTTGTGACTAGAAAGACTCGGTGCTCCACCTCTAAAGAAATATGTCCCAGGAATCGCCTGCAAACAGAACCAATTTCATGCTGCTTAAACACCCAGAAAATCATTTTAATTCAGGAACAGAAAGCTGCTTTCAAACTGTTTCAGTCAGACGACGGGCCATTATGAGCCGAGATTTAAAGCTACAATACATGGCACTGGCATGAAATTCACACTGTACTCCTAAACATAACAATGAAGTGAAGAAAAATAGACAAACAAAATCACAAAAAAATGGAAATTTG
The DNA here is from genome assembly GCA_014773175.1 of Lucifuga dentata. Taxonomy (NCBI): domain Eukaryota; kingdom Metazoa; phylum Chordata; class Actinopteri; order Ophidiiformes; family Bythitidae; genus Lucifuga; species Lucifuga dentata. The sequence continues at coordinate 74,120 of VXCM01001830.1, forward strand.
AAGGATATGCCATTATTTTGGAACAGTAGAAGTGGTCTAAGAATTTCCTTCGACTATACAAAGGATTACCTCACTCAATATTAGGGACATTGATAGTTGGATTGTTGTACTAGACCAGGGGTGGTGAACTCCCGAGACTCGGAGAGCCAAAAATAAAACCCTGTTACTCCAGAGAGCCACAAGATGCCTTCATCGCACCCCCACCCACACCCCCACTTATTAGTATTCTTTAAATAACAAGCAGATCTCTTTAGCAACTCTAATTTTTGGTGTATATTTAATACATTTAGTTTGTGCTGGCAGAGTTCAGGAGCTTCGGGAAACTTGTGGTTGATGCGAGGATGCAGAGAGGAAAAAGGATGCTCAACATTTGAAGCTTTAAAATGTAACAGTGACATCTAACAAAACAGGAAAAATAGTTTGCCATTTCTTTCCAGAACAAAATATAAATCCTCCCATGCTTTTAAAAACATTCTGTGCTCCTCTTCATACTTTCGTTTAGTTTTGCACTTCGTTGGCACTGCCATATCATAAACTCAGGCCATTAACAAACTAGCTAGGCTAGTTGGAAAAAGTGTAGCTTCCAGGCTGAGCGCTGTGATCGCGAGATTACAGCTGCACCTTTTTTTATCCGTAATATCAGCATACATGAGTGATATATCGATCTCGCTGTGAACGAAACTTAAAGGAACAATACGACCACACTGAACCAGGTCTGGAGCCACATGCTCCAGACCCCTCATCGGTACTAGACTATCGTGGTGAAGTGTGAGATGATCCTGAAGTTTTTGATGAACCCTCAGTTTTTGTCTTAAAGGACTATACTGGTAATTACTGGTATATACTGGTAATATGTTTTGTTGTTTTGATTTTGAAAATAAATAATCCATGGAAAGAACAAGAGCGTGACGTTATCATTCCGGTGTGCGTCAGGAAGAGAAGCCCCGTTAAAGCGGTGAAGTTTTAAAACAACCACGACCANTCATTCCGGTGTGCGTCAGGAAGAGAAGCCCCGTTAAAGCGGTGAAGTTTTAAAACAACCACGACCAGTACATGGATTATTTTCAGAAAATCAAAGGAATACTATGACAATACTCAGGAAAACAGGTAATTTGCTAAACACATAAATTGATGGAGCAACTTTGGAGGGTCGGCTTATATGCAGGTTCCTGTAAAAAGCTAAATTTGCAGGTCAAAATTGGGGGGTTGGCTTATAGTCGAGATCGGCTTATAGTTGAGTATATACGGTACGTATATATCAAATCTAGCCTGGGAATAGTTTAGGATCTTCCAGGAAGAGTTGGAAGATGTGGCTTAGGATGGATGGATGGAGTACAGGCCACAGAAAATACAAACCCACACTACTTATGCCCATATATATACACTTACACAGGCGTCAGAATGTCACAGGTAAGCTCATCTCCTGCTGAATGCAGAGTTTGGGACTTTGGGATGATATCACTGAAATCCTGTTTCAAATGCAAAGCAAAGCACAGCAGCTCTTTGCCTCACAGCCACAGTGACTCTGACACTCCGTCAGTCCACAGATGCCCAAAAAAAGCACAGCAAGTGGTGACTGTGTTAGGTGGAAAGTGGATTTGAGATGAATCATATCCTTCAGCCTGGCCCTGTGGAGCACATTCAATCTCCCCCCCCAAAAAAAGCGCGAGCGTCACCGGGCTCGCACTCAAACTGGTTTTAAGCATTTTGATTGCTGTTTGTCACACTTCGGATTCGACTCCCTCGGTATTTCCACCTGAGAGTGATCATTCAGGGCAGCGGATGGCATTACATTCGTTCCCATGACGATTGTTTATGTCAGCACAATGAATTTGTAAAAGTCAAAACTGGAGGAGTCTCATCAGAATAAAATGCTGCACACACTGATTTCTAACATCATGGCCAAAACATGAAGGAAAACACGGTTGTTATAGCAACTAGAGCTAGGACTATTACGAAAAATCTGTTTTTGTGTTTCAGCTATTTTTTTTTTTTTTTTTNTTTTTTTTTTTTTTTTGGTATTTAGAAAACTGTTAAAAATCAGTACATTTCAAATATCAACGGAAACAATTTGTGAGATTAATAATCTATAACCAATATTACTGATTATGACTCTGTTATTCATACTGTGCATAAAATAATACAATAATAACCCTCTGAAGTCATTTTTGCAGTTTTTCCTTTTTCACTACATTGGGTTTTCACTTGTTACCTTAAAAGCACTGTAGAAAATCTGAATGACTGATTGGATCGAAAAGAAAAAAAAAAAAAGGATCACATGACAGTCACGTGTAAAATAATTTTGAAGAATAAATCATTATTAGTAGATTTTGTTTTTCCAAATTTCTTTTAGGGGTTGAGTATTATAAAGTTTCTCAAATTGAGATTTTTTTTTTCTTCTTTCCTGGAATCAAGAATATTGTTTTATTGTTTCACACACACACACACACACACACACACACACACACACACTGTGTGTTCAGGGTNTTTTATTGTTTCACACACACACACACACACACACACACACACACACACACTGTGTGTTCAGGGTCAGTAAATAGTGGCCTGTGGGCGAAGTGTGGCCCTTCTGCTTCGTCTCAGCTGTCAAAGACCTCGTCTGGATGAAACCTTGTTTACAGTTTTTCACCCCACCACCCACACTGGGAGGTGGGGTGAAAAGCCGAGAAGGGAAGAGATGGTAGATGTGTATGCGTGTGTGCGTGTGTGCGTGTGTGTGTGTGTGTGTGTGTGCTGTGCCTTTGTAGTCTCAATACAATTAATCATATAAACAGGGATAACGGCACAAACTTTCACTTTAGGAAAGAGGTAGCAACAGGAATATCACACATATGCACACACACACACACACACACACACACACAAAGTGAATGTATGCCTCCACCGGGGAATACAGTCCCAAAAGAAGACCTGCGTTTATGGAAAAATTTAAAGGACCGTGACTTCATAAGGCTGTGTAACTATTAGCAGGAGAAACATGGATTTTTAAGGTGGGTGTATCACTTGAATATTTGATTTTGAAAGATTAAGAGATTTTGCAAAATATCAGGAAAGCTGAAATACGGTTTTATCCTTTTGGAAATGATTGTCAGTAACATAACATGTATGAAAATTGAATATATTAGGTGTAAACATGCAAAATGGGTGGTATGGCCCTTTAAAAAAAATACAACTGCGACATTGTTGTCACACACACTGACACGCACACACAGCGAGAAGACGTACCCATACATAGGCTGTAATTGGCCTGCACAGGTAAGATAAAATCCGAACCACGGGACAGAAGGTAGACCTAGCTTGGATACGCTTAGCGTGTCTGCCCTCCGCCATGAGTAAATTTTAAATCTATGGGAAACCCTGCAATATGTATGTATATATGTGTGTTTTGGGACATTTATAGAACAAGACCTTTTTGTTTTGTCAACACAATGGTGTAAAAAAAAAAAAAAAAAAANAAAAAAAAAAAAAAAAAGAACCTTCTAGAATGAGAAGTGGCAAAATTGCCTCAACTAATGTCATGTTATTGATTAGCTTTGACATCAGTGTTACTTTCTGCATTACAATTAAACTCATAAATGGTATACTGAAGACAGTTCTCATACAGCCGGTCATCTATTTGGTGTAATGATTGTGTTATGTTATGATATAAAGTGGTTATGGCCTCAGCAATATTTTATACGAGTTAAATTCTGTATATTGGACAATGGCTTTGCAGAACTCTGTTATTACTGAGACGAGGCCTCCAACTTAGCTCATTTCCATCCAAACGTCAGCTTTGATTAATCACCTCAGCGAGAGCCCTCCACCATCTCACGCATCTGCCAAGACCCAGCAACCACCACACACACCCACACACACACACACCCACACACACCAGCAGACTCTCAAATAGGGCTGCATTCACATTCACGAGTGAGAAATTACAGCACGGGCTGTAGTGCGCTGAGGGATATTGGAACAATGTCACCAAGAGTTTAATCAAATTAATTCATTTCTGCAAAGATATCAAAGGATCTGGAAGTCAAAATTAAATTAGCAAAAGTCATATTTCCTTAGATTGATTGACATTTCCATCATAAGCCATGTCCCAATAAATGTTTATCTTTTTGTTTTTGATCAAAATACAAATTGAAAAACAAATTAAGTTTATTGCAAGTTTTTGTCTGACGGCTCCAGGGAAAGTGTCTGATTGAGGATATCTTGACAGTTAAATGCGAAACTGATAGCGATATAGTCAGAAGGGTTTATGAAATGAATTCTGATGCAAGCTCTCCTCCGGATTTGATTGGGCAGAATGAACTGAATCCAACATCAAGAGATAAAGAGCATAAGTGAGTTATGAAGATACACTTAATCTGTGAAAGTCGTCATTCAGAATGATTTCTTTGTAAATTACCTGACCTTATAATAAGAAATATGATTGACTGTATATGTTTTCAGTCTACATTTAGGAAAGATAGAGAGGGGAAAGATGATCCGTGTCTCATTCTGCAGCAAGGTTGATTCGTAAATTAATACTGATAGAACTAATATTATTAGGAAACTTTCCAGGAAGTCTGGACTTAATTAAATGTACAGAACAGAGTAGAGCTTTCATTATAAATATCAGTGACTTTAAAGAGACAGTACTTAAATGGACTGTTTTCACTCAGTGTGCACAGAGTGTTGAGAGTAGAAGTGGTTCATTGTAATTTTTGTGTTATGCACATGAATCCTTTGCAAAGGTTTCAAATTTGACCCCTACATGAAAATCAGAACATGGAATCTCAAATATGTCCCCTTTCAAATTTAGATTAACTTACTAACTGTTCAGCTGCAAGCAAAAGGTGAATATAATTAAACATTTCCAAAATTACGATTAACTCCAGTTTTATCAAGTTTCTATAAGCTTTCCTGTTTCCTCCTAAGTCAATTCAGGAGAACCAAAAGCTACAGTTATCGTCATGTCCTTCTTTTGATAGTTCCAGCCTGGTGGAAATACCTTCTGCAATTGGCTTTCATATTATTGCATCATGGGATTTCTCACTGAAGTTGAAAATTTCGTCTCACCTCATGCCGCTGAAAGGAATTCTGCATCTCTTCGTCCCGTTTGCATATTTCCATTAAGTCTGCATTTGTGTTGTATTAGAAAGCCCCTTTTACTCTCCTGACCTCTCGTCTCTGAAACCATTCCACTCCAACGCTCATGTCTGAACAACCTTGCCAGCTTATTTGCCTGAAGATTATAATTACTGCCTTTTAGTCAAATATTGGCCCTCTGTCAAAAGGCTTTATTTGTTTCTGGAATTACAGGTTATTCAAAGGAAACCTGAATAAACCTTGTTACGGTTACACTCAGGTGCAGATCACAACAACTGCACAAAGACCCGTTTCAGGAAGTGGCCTCGGTCCGATCCCAAAGGAACTACTACATGGTGATCTATTGATTGAGCTTGAACCGTTGAGGGCTCAGGTTGGTAAATGTTAAACTTGTCTTTGATTAGCCATAACAAGCCACATGAAGCTGAAAGGTTGGAACAGAACAAAACGCGTCTTCAGATGAACATGTTGAAGGTTGGCATGTCATTATACGCTCTGTTCTCCTGATCAGCCTGAGGGCAGCACGGCTTCTTTATATAATGTCACGTGGTTTTCAAGACACCTTGAAATACAAATTCAGGATTCTGCTTGCATAGTTTCGCTTCACCCATATAACTGGGAACAAATGCTGATATTATTCAATGCTTATTTAGCTATCTAGGCATAGTAAACTTCTTCCTGTTTTGATTTTCTCGCTCCCATCCTCTGACTTTTTTCTTTTTTTTTTTTTTACTAATGAGCAGAGAAAGCATTGCCATGTGGCTCTTGATGCATTTTTGGTTTAATTGAAATTTCTGTGAAACCAAACTAAATCAGGGGTAAATGAAACAAACGTAAGAAATCATTCACAAATTAAGCCTAGAGTAAAAGAGGTTCAGGTTCAAAAGTGACTTTAGTCTTCACAGTTTAACATTTTAGATCTCCTTTCTCAATAAAAGAAGAGTAATCCTTTACATAAATAATGTTTACTGATGTAAGCTACTTATTATTCATGATGTTTATGCAAAACCAAACAAAAGCCTTCTTCCTGTTTTCTAACCTGAACTCAGAGAAAAGCTTTCTGTACGACAGAGACCAGCTTTCCTTAAAAAAAAAACATTACTGCAGTCTTACTGACTTTTTCATTATATTGAATGAATTTGGTCTGCATTTATATATTATATATGATAATAAAACATATTGAAAGATATTAAAACACATTTTGAATAAAAGGACTCATTTCTTCAGTGGGAAAGGCGTGATTTTGTGAATCAAATCATCATCATTGCTTCAATTTCCTCATGAATCCTGTTGTAGGGGTTGGGGCTAAAGATTTATTTTATGACACAAAATCACTTTATCAATCTGTTTAATTTAATTAATTAATTTATGAAGCGGAACAACATATTCATAGTTATGTGACGGTAACTAACTACAAATATAAAATTGCAGGCAAAAGCAATTTCACAATTTCTTGTCTTCATCTTTCCTTGCTTACCCTCGACGAAAGTGCTCTCTATTTTTAAAATAACAGTGATAAATTGAATTTCGAGCAATAATGGTGGTTATGTGGAATGAAGACAACCTGATGCATTTCCAGGTAATTGTGGAAATAATTGTTGTAGACTTTAACAGATGGTGCAATCGTGCAGAAGCTGATTAGGAAAATCTCCTGGCAACGATTCTGGATTGCAGTTTTTTTTTTATTTATTTCTCCTGTAATGGCCGTACATCTTGGCTCCTCCAACGTTTGCTGCTGTACGTTCACTGCTGTGCAGTAATAACCAGTAAAACAATAAAGTCATTAAAATTGATGGAGTACACAAAATTTAAACACTAATGCAATTCTTTGGTTAACATCAGCGGAGTGGAAAGACAAACGCTTTAGTGTTGAATACTTGCTTAAGAGTTAACTCCGTCCACAGCGATTCATGGGATTATGTATATACTGTACATAATTAAATATGTATAGGACTGGGAAATTAATTACCTGTCTTATCTTGCATTAAACAAAAATAATTCTTCCTTTAGCTTTATCGCTCATGATGAAAGAGCGTTGAACATACGGTCTCTTTGAGTTAGCGGTCCGTTTATTTCTCTGGTATACGGCCACGCTACATGCTGCCCTGAATATATATGAACACATTTCACAGCTGTTGGACCTGACACGCATGTGTAAATATGCCAAGTCACAATGCAGAACACATTTCAAAATATGAACTGCAACCACCAGGGATTGTTCATGCATTTAGAGTAACGTGAGTATTCTTACTGAAAAGTGCTATTAAAGATTAAATCGGTTTATTTTACAATCTGGATTTTAGCTTCTATTATTTTAAGGGATTGTACAGAATAATTATAGAAATATGAGTATGAAAAGAAGCATCAGTATGAGCGTCAAGTCATTTTTTTTGCATTTTTACTTTATTTTCTACTGTTTTCAACATCTGAATTGTTGCTTATAGAGCAAGTGCCAATCAGTCAAAAATAGATCACAGGACTCATGACACGTTCACAGACCTTGGAAGTCGAATTTTTCCCAGTTGATGTTCCAACTTCCAACTTCCTCAAACCGTTCCAGCTAAATGTAATCAAAAAATCATAGCTGAACACAAGTAAATACTGCAAAATTAATTAAACTTCATAATAAATGCTAACTAAAGTAAAGTTAGACTACAGGACTGTTTGGTTGTGTTGTTTTACAATGATATTAATCACTGTGGGTATTAAACTTTGTGCAGAGAAGTAATATTATGAAATTATTTACACTTACGTATCAATGGCAAACACTTATTATACAAAATAGATAGTTAACTTGGCGATATATTCTGACCTTTTTCTTTCAATTTCATGCAAGACAAAATACTTTATTCGCCTTTTAGCTGATCATTTCCACAAAGCTCACTTCCACGGCGCTGCCATGTTGATGATGTCATACTCAGTAAGTCAGGGTAGATAATTTTGGTCTGAGTTTCCCAGCCGGAGCTCCGACTTCAAGTGCCATTCCAACGCATTTTTCCAAGTAAGACGTCAGAAAAATCTGAGTTCGGAGGTCTGACGAACGCAGCAAAAGTGTGGATGAATTTTCTAGAATCAAGAATTTTCAGTATTTTTGTAGATTTTTAGGGAGGAATTATTCAAGATTGTATTAGTGTCTTTAAAATTTGCCAGAATTTTGTTCAGACTTGTTGTTGGCATCATGGCTTCTACCCATGACTGTGGATTTGAATCAGTTCAGCACAGCAGCGTGTTAGCAGAATGTGCTGAATAAATGGATATTGCATGCATTTCCCCAGCAACTCGAGCCGCTCCACAGCAACTAGCAACACTCAAATCCCAGAAGTATGCGCAATATCTTCATCTGAATGTGACCCAACATCTTAATACCAAATTAAAATACACACAAAGATGATGAAGGTGTGGCGAAACTGTGCAAAACAAGAGGCAAAGGACTCTGTATGCTTCAACCGACATGCCGACTTTCCAAATTTAGCATTCCGACAGGTACACTCTGGTCTTGCAGGTATGGTCGAGCGTGAAAGTCTCTTTTTGTCATTCTGTGTCCACGCTTACAGCCCTGTGCTACGCCATGAAGTACTTTTGTGGAGACGTTATCTCAATCCACTGAAGACACAGTTGTGCTAACATGCTAAAAGCCAAGCACTGTGACTAATTGTTTATTAGCTACAAATAAAGGTTTGGTATATTCATGCCTGTGTCTCTGAGTGCCCTCTAGATTCTAATAGAAATGTTCACAAGACATTTTGTTTCCTTCTGTCAAAACATGTCACTGCATTACAGAGCCTTTCTGGGGACGAAAATGCAAAAATAGCTTCTGATGTCACCTCCCTGACATATCTGTTTTTTGAAAATCTGTGTTCTACTCTTGAATGTTAATATATACCCTCTCAGAAGCTACTGAAAAAGCACCGTATGTCAAGAAAAAGGCACGCATTGCTCTTCAAAGCAAGAGCGTCGTTATCGTTGGCTTGCCACACACAGGAAACCAGCACTAAAAGAGTATTTGCTGATGCTCTGTAACTGCTTATTCATGTCACACTCCTCAAAATACATCAGGAACTCTCAAAGGCCCAGATCAATCAAACCCGCTAAAGTACCCAAATGTTTGACACATCCTGATCCACTCCTGCTTTAGTAACTTTGTTCCGGGTGAGGAGCATGTAAATGTTTAAAGCCTTTCCATTTTAAATGTCTGCAGCACTTGCTAATTTAAGACCTGAGAATGCTGTTAACTTCTCAATTAAGCACTAATTAAGGCTCCTCTGAAGCGGCTGAGGCATGATGGAGAAGTAGGTCAGTCAAAATGCATCGCTGCCCGACCAGGCTCTGCTGATACACCGCTGCCTAATGAGCAGGAAAAATTTAGTTTGAGAAATCATTTCGATCTGAAAAACAATAATGAGATTTCCAAAAAGTCATTAAAACAAAATGCTAATCAGTGTTTTTCCATCAACTAGTGTATTCAAATAAGTCAAAGATTATATGTGCTGTTGACCATGCATATGTATGAACTAAATCATTCATCTGAAGCGTTTTGTTTTGCACGTCCTCCAATTAACACCTTCACAAGTTGCAATACCGACAAAAATCACAGGGTAGTAACGTCAACTTTTGTAATGCTAGCAGCGCAGGGATACTAGCATGCAGAGAAATGGCTGAAAGTTCCAAGGACAAGGTAGTGGAGCACAGCGGGATTAATTTCACAAACTCTTGGACCAACTCAGATGTCAACACCATCAGTTCTTTTGTCTTTGTAACATACATGAGCATGCAAAACCGCCTGGTGGCATTGCGTTCATTTAAATATAGCTGAGACATACAGCCATTAGTGCTTACAGTGACTGATTTCTAATAAATTATTCAGATTTTCAGCAACCATTAGCTCATCCTTAATTAATCATGTTTAATGCTAATCGGCTAGTACAGACACCTCTGCAATTGTGTTAGCACACCTGATGCCAATGGAGTCCCAGACCACAGGGTTACCTGATCCAGACTTCATTTGTTGCAAAATCATAAATTATTTGAAAAATCTGTTTCCATGTAATTGCATCTTCTCTTGATCGATGCCTCAGACTTGAAGCATGATGCACAAAATGTTTTTGAGAGACTTGGGCAGTTATTTCCAGTTATCAAACATCATCATGTTTAATAATCAGAGAACGTGACAGTGATGACATTTCTCCTTGCATTACATGCTAAAAGTTCCATGTAGCACATTTACTATTTTCACATGAATCGTATCAGGAAGTTACCTCAGCCGTCTTCATGCAGCTGCCACCAGCTTGTTCTCGAACCTTTCAAAGCAGAGAATGCTGCAACACAAACCTCATGCCTCTCATTCAGTTGGCTGCCATATTGTCTCTTGTGCCATTCGACAGCTGAAAAAAGAACAAAATTAGAATTTTCCCCTGAGCAACAGTGCGGCAAGAATTCACCTTTACACACTGTGACTGCTATAACAAAGTAGGATTTCTATAATGGTTACATCTGTACAGCCAGACCTTGTACCGAGAATGAAGACGCATCAATAATCATGTTTGCTATTTTTGCGGTGCGTGTGTTTCTGTTGACTGTCTTCTGAGCAAAGACCCAAGAGAGCAGGACCGGAGTCATGGGATGCATTACAATCTTGAAACTGCACATTTTGGATCATATGAGCTGACAGGAAAAGCATTTTGCTGCAGCCTGCATACTAATAGGAACAGCTTCAGATAACAGTGTCTTAAGTGAAATGTCAGAATGTTGCATAAAGATACATTAGAGGTCACGCTAAAGTAGTGGCCTCTTTTTTCTCGGTGGGATGTATATATCATGCTGTGAAATGTGTTCTGACTCTCATAAATCATCCCCACAACATTATTCTCCTTCCAGTGTCAGTGGGTGATTTTCCTCACACACACATGGAACCCCACCACACACACACACACACGCACACGCACACTCACTCACTGCTGCGAGCTGAACTGGCAGGTACTTGCTTATAATACTGAAATTCATCTTGAGATGTGATGATGATCAAATGTCATGGATTAGTTGAAATTCAGACTAAAGCCTGTTAGGCCCACAGCTCAGACAGAGATTACTGTAAATATAATAAATCTAACATTAAGTTAAGTTGTCAAATCTCCTTCAACATTTTAGAATATATGTCAGATAGGTATAAAACTCACTGGATGTGCTGTAATTGCTGTTTCTGTGCTTTAAAATGCATAATATTCAGAATCTCCCGCCACATGAACATTCTACTTAGGAGGGCAGAGACGAGGAAACGCCACGTCCTCTGGTCCAGATGAATTGTCACGGCTGGGAACAGAAAATAGGTTTACCTGAGAGCCCTGTTTACACTCCCCAGGTGGTATTATACCAGGTGGTGTGTGTGTGTGTGTAGAGAGAGAGAGAGAATCAGCAAGCTTAGTCAATGTGCAGCATTGTTTATGTATTTATATGCAATGTGTGTTGGAGTAGAATTTAATAATTAAATGCTAATTAACAAATTTGATAAATGTGTAAAAAGTACACAAAGTAAAAGTGGAAAACTTTTTTTAAAAACCATGAGCAAAGCTTAAGCATGCGTCTCTGCTCTTTCAGCATAAGTCCAACATGAATCCTTGACATGGCCGATGCTCTGAGCTCATTATGGGCCAAAATCACCATGACAACAAGACGAAAACTATAAAGAAATACCCTCTGTAAAAAAAAAAAAAAAAAAAAAAAAGAATAAATAATAAAATTGTCATTAATGAATTCAACAGTTTAGATAAATCGGTGTATCAGCCTAAATAGATTTTGGCGATTCTTTATTTTTACTCTCTCTGTTTATTATTATAATTTGAGAACTTTTAATGAATGAAATGATCTCTATTGTTTAAATTTATCTTTAATCTCTTTTATTCTTTTAACTGTATATCTACATACATCAGTTTGAACTGTCTTTGTACAGATGTGCTACACAAATAAAGAAGCTCTTTTCCCATCAAACAAGTTCTTTTTTTTTGCCAAGCTTTTGATGTCAGCTTTTTTTTTGTTTTGTTTTATACAGAATAATAGTACAAATGGCCAAAAGTGTGAAATTGGTTGCACAGCAGTGGGTGATGAAGGCCAACCTGAAGCTGAGGTGGAATGATAAAAACAAGTCAGCGTAAATGTCTGGTGAGTAAATTTACTTTGAAACTAAAGCGAATTGCAAACATAAGATGAAGATCACATTTTTATGCAAATGACCAACGATCAATGAGTTTTGCAAAATTGCAAACAGAAGTTAAGTGATTTCCCTGCATTTTAGATATCAGTGATCTCCAGGAAACCGGTGGAAATGATCAGGTCATTGTTTCCAGCAGGAGAATTGTCCTCCCAGCTGAGCAGAGAATAGGTCAGAGCCCCGTGAGAGAGATTGGATCTAAATTGCTCCAATCTTGGCATTAGATAACAGCAGAGGCTCCCCCACTGCTGCTCTGCTTCACATCTCCGCACAATCACAGGAGCTGTAATGAGAGGGCTACAGGTTCACTATTCATTATTTACTCTTTTAAAATGTTGCCCTTTGCCATGCCTTCCACGAGAACAGTCATGCTCCAAACACCGCCGGGGCCCTCCAGAGCCTCTTAATCAGCCATGGGTGTTGTTCAGGTTAATCTGTATTGTTTGTGGTGAAGGGTGGGCCTGCCTCGATCCCCCAATGTGCTGATAGCTGCTTCCTAACAGGCAACAAACATCTCGTTGCACGTCCTGTTTACGCAGCCCTGTAGCGGGACTCTGCTTGTTGTGTTTGTGTCATGGACACAGAGATAACCTCACTCCAACAAAGGGTTTAATTGCTTGCCCGTTTTGGCAGGATCAGAAGAGAGGATGAGGAAAGGCTGCGGAATCTCTCTCATGAGGCGAGAGCCATTTGAAAGCTCGTGGATTCGCTGTAATACAACAAAAAGCTCAATATACAGTATACTGAAATTGTTTTGGAGAGAAAAGAATATGAGCTGACTTCAATATGAGCATGATGCAGCTGGCAGAGAGGATGTTGTGGACGTGAAGTGAAATACAATGTAGCCCAACGTACACATCCAAAGTTACTAGCCAAGTTAGTAGGTGTGTTTCCATCCAACTATTTTTATGCGAATAATGAATATGCGCATTAGAAAGCCTGGATGNGTAGGTGTGTTTCCATCCAACTATTTTTATGCGAATAATGAATATGCGCATTAGAAAGCCTGGATGAAAACAGCGTTAATTTGTATTAACTCCAACATGTGCATTAAAAATTTATGCGCTTAGCAGAAGTGTATGGGCTCAATTCTCTGCCAAAAGTTTTTTGAGGTTGTAAAGAAAATTTTGTATGTACAAAATAAATTTGTATATGCAAAAACAAATCTGCAAATGTGTAGAGGAGATTTGAACCTGTAAAAAAGTTTTGCAAATATGTAGAAAAGATTTGTGTTTGTAGAAACGTTTTGCATACCTGTAGAAAAGATTTGCACTTGTAAAATCAATTTGCAAATGCATGGAGAAGACTTTTGCTAAGCGCTCAAAATTCCTACGGTTTGTGTGTGACACTAAAGTTGCAAACACAAACTCAAAATACAAGTGCAGAGTTTTGGCAGAACCTTTACGCCTTACCCCAATGGGCCAATCAGAAGGCGATCTTGAACTATCCAATCAGAAAATGATGTCTAACTGTCCAATCAGAAGGCTCATTGCCCACTGAAAGTTCTCCGTGCCTTCAGAGCTCGGAACAAACGGAAGAAAAAAATGAAATGAACAACAGATAGATAAACAGTTTTAACGTTTTAAATAAATGGTTTTAATGTTTTAAATAAATGGTGTCAGGATTATCAGCCTCATTTGGTCTTTTATATTTATTTGAAATGCCTAATTTTTTACTCTCGGTTTTTAATGCAGCCCAGCTAGATTTATTAAGTTCTGTCTCAAACAAAAGGAAGCAGGGAGAGGGAAACGATTACCGAGATTACCTCTCGCAATTTCCCTGAACACGCTTTGCGATGTGTGTCTGTTTTATTGGTGAAACGCCTCCAAATGTGTGAAAGAAAATGATCACGTTGTAAATAGCAGCTCACACATTGCAAATTTCACAAAAAAAAAAGAGTCAAATGATGAGCCAATGACACACTAACAATAACTTATAACTTATAAGTTAACTATCCAAAGCAAAAATTAAGCAATGACACAATCTAAGCACTTTTTTTTCAGTAACTCCCACAGGTGATTGACTTTTTTACAATGCTCTAAGACTTGTGGGCAGGGAACGTTTGCTAATCTACAATAATCACGAAGAGTATTTTAAGCGCTAATGCGTTTCAGAAACACACTTTCAGATGGGTTTTACAGTAATCTAACCCTTAAAACGGTTTTAGAATATGGAGCCATTCCTCTTATTACTATCCTAAACAATAGTTGTTGCTGCTAGAGGAATAAAATGCATCGCTTGTTGTTTGGTTAACGATTTTTTCCCCCCAGAAAATACCTACAGCACACAAGACTGGGTTTGTAGAACAACGATAATAAACAGGGTACAGGCTGTTATATCGGCTCACTGCAGAAAAGCTCAGCGATGATTAAAAAGAAAGGAATGTAATTTCTTCTGTGTTTAACAGAAATATAAATTACTAATGATTTAAGCGTAAATTGGAATAAAACTGAAGTACACACGGCATTCACATTCATTTAGAAACAAAAATAGGAATAACTGTCAGAATTAAAATAAACTGAATGCATTTATAATGAATGCTCTTCAGTGTAAGTTCACCATCACCTCATTTGTTTTGTGCCATTAGTTTACTGTGTTTCACCTCCTCGTGCAAATAGAATGCATTAATCACAGGCTGCATTTTGCAAAGAGAACACACCATGTGGCTGCCTCAGACGGGTAACAAAGCAGCTTAGGTGTGTGGAGATCTCACTGAAACTCCTGTTCTTTAAGCATCTTCTCATCTCTGTTTTAACTGATCCACTTTCAGGTATTTCCTCCTGAGGAAGCGGTTCCTGTTGATCAAACCAACTAAGACGCATTATTTTGACAAAACACGTTCTGATATCCGTTACCATAAAGCTTGTTCATCCTCAGTGCATGTCATCATGAACAGTAATTATTTCACAGAAGATGGTAATTCTAACAAGTTCAATAGAGTTATTTCCATTATAATATAATGATTAATTAAACTCAGTAGCACTTAAGCAAATAGCAGCCGTCCTGTGGGACTCCTGTTGCAAGACGACAGCTTTGCTTTTGAGTCTCTTTAGTAGCAACTAATGAATTGCATTTGATTACATCACTTCATTTGGACTACGTGTCCTCTATTGCATAGAACGTGGAACAGTTTCAACAGAAATTACATATGTTATCTGAACATACTGTATGACTAATATGTTTCTTTAATATCAAGTGGTGTAGGTTATGCATGTTACTGAAGTTATGATAGATAATTACAGAACATATAATACCACAATAATACTGTTTGTCAAGTGGCATCTGCGATAAACTAGATTAAATGTTGTTTTGGGATCATTAATGTTGGACAGTATAGCATTATTCTGTTGCAAAATGTACTAAATGTACTAAAAATGTACTAAAAAAAAAAAATAAGGAAAAGGGAAAAATCCATTCATGCCCCTGCAAAATGCTCGTAAGTTTGACCATCTTTCAGAAAATTCTACAATCCTCCATTGTTGGGGCCCTTTTGAATACCGAGGAACATGGTCAGACACTATAATACACACCATAATTATCACATTTATTGTATAAAATGTCAAGATCTAAAGATTTTCAGTGAAGGCTGAAGTCAAGGTGAACATAATCGAGTCAAGATGAAGCAGATTTAAAAGCTGCTGCAGCATAGCCTCAGTCAGTTTATCTGTTAGTGGCTTCCTGCTGAGAAAACAAAGAAATCTGTCTCTTGGCATATTGTAGTAAATCTTACATGTCAATAACTGTGTTTTCATGTACATTAGCTCTCTTAGCTACATTAGCTAGCTACAAGATTACAAACTAGTCAAAGCTATTCTTCCTTATGCTTCAAAGTATTTCGATCAGAACAATACTTTTATGTTTGGATTAAAAAAGGTTTTTTTTTAACTACTAAAACCAATGATTCAAAGTTATGTGAAAATGTTGCTCGTACTGCTTATTCCACTGAGAACCAACAGCTGCTTACATTAAAGACAAAACCTGTTAGTCTAATTAGAAATCATCCCATGTTCCTAGTTAAGCTGTTCAGATTGATGTATTGCTTTTAATTATTACCAATATAGCTGCAAAATCAATGCATAAGCTCATGTCTAACTGACAGACCTTCCTACTGAATCTGTGGGACATTCTGACTCATCTCATTTGCTTTGTAAATGAGCAGAGGGACGGTGCAGGTATCTTGATGTAAATGTATACACTCTACTGAGGTGGGTTCTACCCAGAGGGTATGAATGACTGAGCATAGCAGACCAGAACTTAATGACGCTTGAAAGCATTCACCCCTTTAAAACTTAGTGGGGTTTTTCCTCCATTTAGAGCTTTGCCACCTGGGAAAATTACATGGTTGTGAGGGAGTGATTTAAGTACCGGTGAGTAGAATGTAGTGGCTTTTATCAAGCTACCTCTTAACACCTGAGTGGTCCATAGGAGCTGCAGTAAATGAAAATAGCTCAACTTTTCAACGCGCTGCAGAAAGTCAACAAATCTCAAAAACATGCTGATCTGATTTGCCGTCCTAGAGCTCCAGTGTGCACCGTGATGCAGTCCAAATGAAGCTGCCATCATGACACGCTCTGAAATAGACAGGATTAGTTAATAAAGCACAGACAATTTGAGGCTGAATGTCTCGCTCCAAACCCAATTCAAGTGAAAAAATGAACTCCATTAACAGTCAATGGGATACACAAAACAGCTGTACGAGTCTTTGTCAGAATTTTTTTGTGAACAATAAATGGCACTTTGCACTCTGGTTTGCAAGGAGAGAGTGAAAATGATGCCTAAATGAAGAATCTACTTTACAACCACCCCACCTTAACAAACAGCAAGTAATCAAATGTCTGATAGTCTGCTGCCTCATCGCCTTTGTAATATACTTTCTAGTTGTCAATATCCTGATGGATATAATCATGCCCCTGCATTCAATCATCAAAGAGATTTCAGTCAAGACTTTTTGAGACAATTATTACTTGAATTATTCAGAATATCCAGAATATTGTGCCAAATTCCAGCTACAGTTTTACAAAATAAACTATAGATCATATGCATTACATCTCAATGTAGAAGGGACAATCATTTTTAATTTCTCCATTAAAATCTTCTTCTCCTGGGACTATATTCCCCGGAGGAGGCATACATTTTCTCCTGTGCAGCTCGGTGTTGCACCGGTTAAATAAAGTTACTTAAACAAAAAAAAAAAAAAAAAAAAAAAATTACATTTCAAGTTTGTTTAATTTGATTTTTATAGCATACTGGAAAGCAATGGCAGTTTGGAAGTTATGTGTACCGCTCCAGTAGTATGTTTTGGAAAATGGTTGGCAGTAACATGTATGTAAGTTGTATTTATTGGGCTCAAAAACACAAAATCACTGGTATGGTATTATTTTATAACAAAAACGATCGCTTGGACTTTTGCATCATGCAGAATGGAACTGCAACATGTTCACAAACGAGTGACGCTTTGCTAAATTGCATTTGGAAACTCATTCCAGCACATACTTTATTCTCATTGATTGCCCTCTCAGCTGCGATGGGTAGACTTGTTAGTCTTGTTGTCTGGCATGATTTTCTATCCGCACCTTCTCTGTATATCAAAGCTCTCCTTTTCTTTCTGTTTGACTTAGTCGACTCATCCTTAAGGATGTCGAGTATTGATCTGCTGTCTGATCTTTCATGGAGTGCACTCAATTCCAGACTGATAGACTCTTATTGTATTCCCAGGCACCAAAGTAGCCCCCACACAAAGTGAACAGGAGGTGTTGGAGGAAATGTTGTAAACTGTGAGGGTCGCTAAAGGTTAGATTAACGCCTTGTCTTCCCTACAGTAATTACTGACCTCTACACCAAATCGCTTCCAGCCTACTCAGTCCTATCTTACAGGTCCTGCTTTACTCTTTCCCTTTCTATTTTATGAGACCCAAGCCAATTATTCTACAGAGACTTCTGGGACATTTACATAAATCTATCCAGACAACTGACATGTAGATGTGTCCAGATTTATCTTGCATGACACACAGCAGCTCCCATAGCTTTGCTGCAGGAGTGTGCAGGTCTTCTAACTTGTCCAATCGGTACGTGAAGAGCACTTGGTTGCTTTGACATACTGCTGTAATGAGGATCCAGTGCAGTGGTTTTAGTTCAGTCAGGAAAAGCGTTATATGGATTTCTAATGTACGGACTGTAATTTTTCAGTGTTTGATGAGTCATGTAATTTGTGTTAACTGCAGTAGTGCCTCTTGCTCTATGCTCAGCCGCTTCTTCATACGCTGAGGGCGCGACCTTGTCGAAATCCTAAGTACCCACCACTAAGCACCTCTCATGTTTTAATGGATAATATCATTCACTGTACATTCAATGCTAAATTTAATGTTTTTTGCAAAGAAAAGAAAACAGCTTCAAAGTACAAATCCAAATTTATAAAATTATGTCTGTCTTGCTTTCTTCCTTAATCTCTACCTTATGCCACCTCACACAGAGAATAGACATAGCTTTCACACATTTGATCCACTTAGGTTTAGCAGTGCAGTAAAAAACTATGAAAAATACTGCACTATCTTCAGTGTAGCCAAGAAAATCTCTCCGCTACAATTGTCCTGTTATTCTTTCATGCATCCAGTGTAATAAGCTTGATTATTAAAAGGACAAATATTCTGCATTTTGTAATTCAGTAGCAGTGGTAATCTCCAGTAAAAGCACAAAAAACATGATGTTCTCTCTCTTTACAGAAATACCGTAGTAATTTAGTAATTTAAATGATGGAAAAGTCTTGCAGCAGGTGTTAAACAGGGAACATCGCTAATGCTGTTGATGCTATCTGCCTTTACCATTGTGTTTTATAAATTACCTGCAATTTAAGAAGGGAGAGGGCATGGGTAGAGTGCCATCTCAAAGAGAATGAAAGCTCCAATGTGTTGCTAATGTTGCTCTGTGTCTGCTGAATGTGTAGGCAATTGTTTGCTAACACGTTAGCACATTACCAGCTTTTTACAACAATGCAATTGTCACTGTGTCACTGATGCATATTGAAGTTATTTGCAGCTCCCATTAAATGAAAACTGCCTCTTCCATGATTTGACTTTATCCTGGGGCATATTTTTCTTAAGCATCGTTAGATTAGAAAAGTGTCAAAAATGCATTTTTTCATTTTTTAAAATCAGAATGATATCTGCTAGCTTTCTGGGAAATAGTCAACAAGTTTTGCTGCTGTATCCTGTCCACATCAACATCATAGAAAACCTGCAGGCCTACTTTTTTGCTTAAGATAAATTAGCTACATTATGCTACATTAGCATTAGCAGCAGTACATGCGTATTGTGTATTTTCCATATTGTAAAAATGGCTTAAGAATCAGATTTTATAAATCTAAAAATGTTACTAATTTTATACTAAAGGTGGAGAACATTTATTAAATATGTAAAAGAAAACAGATAAATGCGATAAACTGCCTGAAAAACATGGGATTTTTTGTGCCAAATGTTAGGGAAAAATGGAAGCACTTTTTAAACATTTTGTTCATGTCAGAAAGAAAAGTGATGTTTAATAAAGGCAGTAGGACAAATTTTGCACATCTGTTAAATATAAACAACATAGACTTTTAAATGTCAGTAAAAAAAAAACCAGGTTTAATAAATATGATGACATACTAATCATTTATTAATGTTAATATTTTATCAAATTGTTGGGTTTTTAAATTTTTTTCTTTATGTACAAATTTTAAGACAAATTTCAACAGTTACCGCCATATGTACTTGGAACATGTTTTTTTTGTGTGTGTGACATTTATTGTAATTAGGAAAAATGCAGTTGAAAAACATTCCTGATGTCATATTTGGTACCTCATAAATGTCAGTGCAGTTTTTCACTCTATTTAATATTCAGATGAACTGAACCTCCTGCCGTGAACACATCAAACCGTGGATGATTATGATGCTGAAAACGTTTCACAGGTCATGGTTTGTGATATCTTTTACTCTACGCAAAAGAATAATTACAGATATTTATGTATTTATCTAGTGTTGCTTACTGTTTGATTTATCCAATGTCATTCCGGTTTTAAGGTTTCAAAGACTAGTCTGTGCACTTGCTGAACTGGAATGCAGGGTTTGTGTGACAGCCATATTAGCCTCTTAAAAAATGCTTATCCCTCTTGGCTGATTCTGCTATTTTGAATGTTTAACAGCTCACTGCTATTCTTATTAACGCAGGCTATTTTCTCATCTGAGAGGACATGGGATCCATCCATGCAGCATGGATCATATTATCTTGCTTACTTGCTTACTCTGTTATTGCTGGTGCTGCACTATTGGTCATGTTTTGGAGTATTATATCCTGAAATTCATTTTTCCTTGTTTGCTGTATCACATATTGTGTCTTGAAGGTTTGTAAGCCTTGAATATCTCCTATATTATATAAGTTTGGTGTAGATAGTGAGAAAGTGGAATTTTTCATAATGATTTGTCGAGCATCTAATTGCCAATGCTGCTCAAAATCACCACACTAAGAGAAGGAAATTACCGGCAATGGTGTGTTTCACTCTCTTATGATGTCTGTTTTGCATAATTAGGTGTTGCTACTTCATTAACATTTATGTAGAAAAGCTCGTTGCTTCCACACTTAAATGCATGAGACTCCTACAATCAAGGTCAGTCCAGAAATTAGTTTAATCTGTTACTGTCTGAGACATGACAGATACGACGACGTCAGGTAATTGCTTCTTTGGAAAAATTGACGAGTTCCGTGAAGTTAGTCATCCATGAGGATGAATATTATAAATTGCACCGAGGACCAAATTAACTGAGTTGATATATTATATCTCAGGAAGTGTGGGTTTCTGGCACAACACTAAAACCGTATTTTGGCTCAGGTTTAGTGGATTTGATGTGAGTCTGCTTTGATGCTTCAGAATAAACACCGAGCATAAACGGTGATAAAAAAGTAAAAACAGTGGGTTAAAGCGGCCAATGTACAAATAAAAACGCTGTATTTATATGCTAGGCTGCAAAGGAAAGCTTCATATTTGCTTGCTTTTCCATTATAAGACAAGCAATTATGGAAGTTGTTTGTCAGCACTCTCTTCATACAGGAAGTACAGCAGGTCCTGGGTTCAAATCCTTTTTGTGCAGAGTTTGTATGTTCTCGTGTCTTTATGAGTTTTCTCCAGGTGCTCCGGTTTCCTCTCTCAAGATGTGGAACTTAGTTGAATTATAAACTCTCAGTTTGCTGAGAGATGTGAATGGAAATGTGATTGGTTTTGTCTGTTTCTCTGTGATAGACTTGTGATCAACCTGTAGATCTCACGTCCTGCAAGCCTGCACAGGTAGGTACGGATGCAGAGCGTGTCAGCGGAACTAAGTGCTCAGCATCCTTTTGTCTGACAAATTCTCNGTAGGTACGGATGCAGAGCGTGTCAGCGGAACTAAGTGCTCAGCATCCTTTTGTCTGACAAATTCTCTTTCCACTCAGAAGGAAAAACATCCTCTCCAAAATTGCTCCTTAAAGGACCACACCACCAGTTTGCATGTTTGAGCCTAATATATTCAATTTTCATACACCTAAGGTTACTGACAATCATCTCCCAAAGGATAAAACCGTATTTCAGCTTTCCTGATATTCTGCAAAACCTCATAATCTTTCAAAATCAAATATTCAAGTGATACACCCACCTTAAAAATCCATGTTTCTCCTGCTAATAGTTACACAGCCTTATGAAGTCACGGTCCTTTAAATTTTTCCATGAATGCAGGTCTTCTTTTGGGACTATATTCCCCGATAGAGACATACATTCACTCCACGCTTTTTATTGGCTTAAACGCAATTATGAAATTTTGAAAAAGAAAACAAACCTGAATACCTGTGTTGTTGGTGATGATGGATTACCTATCCCAAGAACATTTCAAGTATCAACAAGTTGATTTCAACAGCGTACCAGAATGAACTAAAACCAATGGTGGAAGGTAGGAAAAACATTTTTAATTCACCGTTCCAGTAGTATGCTTTGGGAAATGATTGTCAGTAACTTACGTGTATGAAAATTGAATGTATTAGGCTCAAACATGCAAAATGGATGGTATGGTCCTTTAAAGGCTATATTATGTTATCATCTTTGTGCACACTCTAAATTTGGCGCTGATATTTTTTAAGGGCAGCTTGTGTCAAACACCTCCTGAACTCCACGTTTTCGGCTGCATCGGCTGCATGACTAAATGGAGCTGGTCGGATCATACAGAATTCGACTGTACAGAATACTTCTGGAACTGGAGCAGAACTGGAACGGTATTGCTCTGAGAATATGTTTCAGTTGCTGGGAAAATTCAGTCCACGCTCCAGGAAAATAACCTCCTGAACTCCACGTTTTCGGCTGCATCGGCTGCATGACTAAATGGAGCTGGTCGGATCACATACAGAATTCGACTGTACAGAATACTTCTGGAACTGGAGCAGAACCGGAACGGTATTGCTCTGAGAATATGTTTCAGTTGCTGGGAAAATTCAGTCCACGCTCCAGGAAAATTTGGCNGGAACGGTATTGCTCTGAGAATATGTTTCAGTTGCTGGGAAAATTCAGTCCACGCTCCAGGAAAATTTGGCCAGTTCAACTCTCTGCTCCTCTCTGCTCTGGATGGATGGCGATGTCCTGTATCTACGTCTACAACTGATGGAGCTGACGACCTGAAGATCCCCCAGAGGGTTCATCAAGCTAGCAACAATCTGACATGAAGGGATCATTGTTTTCTCTATCTTTAGCTGTTGTAACAAATCTACGAAACATAAAGAACAAGTAGAAAGCTATAGTACAACCAATATATGGCATTTTTGGAACAAAAATAGGAAATTAAAAAAGACACTATATTTGGATATCCTGATGCTGGTGTTGTTACCTGTCTTTTGGGATGCTGCAGCTAGTTTGAAACAGAGAATTCTGAAGCCTATCTGTTATTCTGTTCTATTTATTTCCATCTGTCTGTTTGAAAGACTGTCTCTGTAAGCTGATGCAGGGCTGCGGTATTTCCTGTCCTCTCTAAGCAAACACTGATATTTATTGAAGATCTTTTTGGCTCCATCAGAAAAGTCATTATAAAAACTTCCAACATAACTCAGCGATATGTTGAGGTCTGGTAAGCACGGGTCCGGATCAATAGAAGGAATCAATTCATGTCACTCTCTGCATTAGCCGGTGGTAAATGTAAAGCATCCTTTCAAACAGAGGGCAGAAATGCCTTTGAGGAGGACAAGAAACCCTATGGTAGTGGCATTTTCCTCTGCTGAGCTGGCGTAGAGGTCAAACAGGACTTCTTCACACCTAGCTGTGGTTTCTGCTGAGGTTAAGGTTCCAGGCTGGACAGATTTACCAAAGCAGCAGGAGCACATACGAGCACTGAAGGCTTCTGTCTAAATACATCCTCAGCCTGACCTCCATCTGACCTCACCTACTCTGGACTGCAGAGTAGCAGAAAGTTCCTGCAGATATTTCCTCATTGTTGTGTTGCTGCTTTTTAACAAATCATTCACCCTTCGTCAGAATTTCTTCTATTGTTACTGTTCTGACGTTAGCAAAATTTGCTAAGAGCTGATCTTGTTAATTAGGGTAGATGCTAATTTGTTTATTTTTGTATTTTCATCAGTGATTTATGATCAGCGATTTGTTTGATCAACCAGAAAGCTCTACTTCATGCTGGTTATAATCAGCCTATGCAAATCAGTGTTATTAATATTAATGAAAATAAACAAAAACCAAAAACAACTTTTGCTTAACATTTTACCCTAAATTGCCGTTCCTTCCTTTTTAAAATTTTTTTTATTTATTTATTTTGTACATTATGCAGTGTGCTCGCCTTTAAATTTTCACTCATAACTTTATGATGGTAATTAAAGTTCAGTTAACTTTAAATGGGACATATTCTACAAATTTCCAAACTTTTGTTTTTGTTTCGGGGTGTGTTTTGTAAGTTTTGCAATGAACTAATGAGCAAAAACACATTGATCCACTTCTAATCTCCTTTTCTGCAGCACCACTGTGCACACTGAGTGAAACCAAGCCATATTAGGTACAGTTAGATATTGTCTCTTTAAGCTCCCCTTCCAAAAGCCTGCTCTCTCCTGATTGGCCAGCTCTGTCAGGCCTGAGCTGGCAACACAAGAAGTCAAATATCAGCCAAATGATTGCTGGTCTTGTATTTGGCGAGTGTCTCAGGTGTGTAGGCAGGTAAATTCAAACGTGTTACGTGTTTTTGTCAACAGGTTATGAAAGCAGGTACAGTTTACAGGAGGTTCAAAACCTATGGGGTTGCCTTACTGGATACATGCCTATAGGCATGAACATTTACATTTTGAACAAGTTTAGCATCTTTTAATGAAAAATGGGTGACATTGGTAATGCAACAGTAAAAACAAAATCTGAATAATACACAGATTATGAATTTGGAATGATGTTAGAATATCAAAGCTGGGGATATTATAGCCTAAAATGAAATTCTTGTTCCTTTTCTTGTGTGGACAATGTTAGATGACTGAGCATTTGAGCACTTCAGCTCTTGTATGGACATTATTAAACTCTTCTGGTTGAATCATTGATACAAACAAAGAGCTTTGAAAAACAAGTTAATTGCCAAAAAAACGCAAAAAGTAAAAGTTACATGACTGCGCATATAAAAACTTTCGGAGAGGAGGCAAATACGAGTCACAAACGAAATACAATCAACTTTAAATTCTGTTGTTTGTGTACAAATGACAGGATGAAGTTAGTGGAACTTGCTATTACATATGGTGCATTAATTCATTCATGTTGGATTTTGGATCAATTTTGGATCAATTCCACAACTACAATGCTAGACTGAAGTATTTAAGATATGCTACAAATGTGGTAGAGTGTTTTCTCCATGGCAAAGACTGCTGAGGCCCTTGTGTCATTTGATGTTACAAACTAACAAGAAATGATGATGAAGAGGAAATCCTGACTCGCTCACACCAAATAAAAGCAACTCTAGGAAACTGCAGCATTTTTGGCCGTTAAGCAAAGTTCCTACTTTAAACCTTGCAGCCATCTGCTCTGTAAATTAACATTTTCAATATCAATCTCCTGTGAGTGTACATTGTTGAAAACACATTTAGTAAGTACATTTCCATGTTTAATAAATCTATTATTTTTTTTTTTTTTCGGGGGAGGGGTGTCCAACAAGTCACTTAGTAGTCCTTGAACCAGCTCTGGAGTGCTGTGTTATTATAAAGCATTACCTGAGGATGAAAATTCAGAATTAAATATGAAGTAATCAACCCCCCCCCCCCNAAAAAAAACACCCTTTGTCAGGGAAGAACTAGGGAGAAAACTAATGCATGCATGCAGGAATTGATTAATTAAGAACCCTCTAATGGCTGCATCCGTCTATGAAAAGAAGCACACCTTCATTTTTTTTTTTTTTTTTNTTTTTTTTTTTTTTTTATTCTTGTTTGACAGATTAAAGGAACGCTGATTAATTGGTCTCTCTGATGCTACTTTTAATGAACAGTGAGGTCGGACCATTGGGGGCAAATTAGCTTGATCCTCTTTTTGCAGAACAGAATTAATGAAACCCCAACGGATTAAGCTGAAGTGTGCCATGTATCCTCTCATGTGCAGCTACAATAAGGCTCTCTGGTAGAAGCTATTCCAATATTTTCCCAAACCAAGAGGGTAAAGGTTGAATAATTAGTTCTTATAATGCAGTAAAGCTCCCATTAATGACATTATCTGGCTCTAATGATGCTTCAGCGGCATCATTACATCGTAAGCGGAAGACTATAAATTGTAATTAAGAGATTGGGGAATTTTCTGTTCTTCTTAGGATAAGTTTTGAATTAGAACATTAGATCTAACTATTAAGAATTATTTACCCAACTATCTATTTATAAGCTTAAAGGACTATACTGGTGATTTTTCATGTTTTAACCCAATAAATACTACTTGCAAACACATTGTTACTGCCATACCATTTTCCAAAAAAAAAAAAGTGTTTAATTTTTAGTTTTGTTGTGTTGCCATATCTTCTTAATCCTTCAAAATCAATCGTTCAGGTGATACATCCACCTTAAAATTCAATGTTTTGCCTGCTAACACTTTTTACATGCATTTTCTTCTGTGCAGCTTGTTGCATCAGTTAAATTAAGAAAATTTGACAAAAAAAAAATAAAAATAAAAACAGCATATTGTTCACTGTGATGGATCACCTATCTCCAGTATGATTTTAATCTCTACACGCTTTTATAGTGTACTGGAATGAAATGACACCAAACGCAGTATGGAAGGTTTGAAAAACAGTTCCAAAATTCCAAACAAATTCCAGTTCCAAAAATTACAGCTCTGGTAGTATATTTTGGATAATGGTTGACAGATGCATTCACACAGGATAAAGAGTTTGGATTGCACTTGAATTTACACATCAAATCCCAAGGATTATCACCAGGTACAGCTGAAATGTCACATTACAAATATCATAGATGTTGAGCCCATTGAAAGACAGGAAAAAAAAAAAAATTCCTTGCCACTGCATCAATGCACATCATCCATATCTTGATCTTTCAGGTTTTTGCTTTTTTCAATTTGCTGCTTCTCCAAATAATGCTCACGCTGCTTCCAGATTCTCACACAGAAAATGCTCAAACTGAATGTAAATATTCAGCACAGAAAGGTGCAGAAGGAAAGTACCTTTATGTTAACTTGCTCAGGATGATCTCTGCATTTTCCAAAATATAGTAGGTAGATGACCTCCATAGTCTTTACAAATCACAACAGATCCCCTGGTAATACGCAAATAGTAGGTAGTATGCAAATAGAGCTTGAGTTGTCCTAAAGTATGCAAATAATCTCTTTAACTTCCAGGCCTGAGTGCTTTAACCTTCAAAGAATCACAAAGACAGAGATTGATGCAGAAGTTAGAGAACAATGTGTTTTCACACCATGAGTCTTCCAAGAACACTGCGACTGCAGCTGTTAGTTCTATGTCGTAAAGCACAGCACGTCGCCCAGAGCAGTTCATCGCAGGATCCCGTGTTTGTCAAACTCAAAGAAACCTGCAGGAGACATGCAATGAAAAAAAAAAAAAAAAANAAAAAAAAAAAAAAACAAAAAAAAAACACTGACAATGTGAAAGGTGAGGAATTGGGAATCAACCAGGAATCCATGATCAATAGAATGCAGTTCCATCTTTTAAATTAAAAGAAAATATGAGAAAAGAATGAAATAATCCAACATACATTAAAAGACAATGGTACAACTGGAAAACTTCAATGGTTTATTGTTTTAGTTAGCTGAAACTTTCCTTTCCAGAATTTGGGTTAGAGTTATGGTTAAAGGTTAGGGTTTTAGGCTTTAATTATAAAATTCAATAAGTAATATAAATTCAAATCGAGACAGTCTCTGAGTACTTTTCCTGTTTTTAATGGTGCGCATCCTTTCCTTTCCCCAACATCACCAAAGTACCACTATCACATCTAACACTAACCGTGCACATTGTGTAATTGTGCACAGCTATCATCAGTATGGCACTGAAGAAGTTCACATTCTGAGAGGATTGTCACTGTATCTTGGATCCAGGTCACATGTTATACACACACACACACACACACACACACGCACACGAAACACCACCCTCAAATGCATCTTCACTCATCGTACATCTCAGCTGAGGCAGATTTGAAGTTGCATGCGTTTACATTTCACATTTATATTTTCATGCTCTGTTTTTCTGAGTTTTTGTCTGATTTTCACAGCAAGTTAAACTGATTCTGCTTTGAAACTTGCACTTTCAGTATCATTTACCAGGTTCCAAAGACAGTTCAATAAGCAAAGTTTGCATCGGTCTAAATAATTTACAAAACTGACACGGCAGCCTGCATGCTACTTTTGATTTTAGCAGTGCATAGACATGAGTTTTATGTACTCCCTGGGTACACAAGTGCATTGAGTCACCAGTCAAGGAGCATATAATGCCCCCTTAAAGAACATAAAGGCAGATCTAAGCAGGTGGTGGATGAAGTGGTGATGTGTCAGCAGAAGCAGCGTGCAGCAAAACCGCAACACGAGAACAGAGTGACAGACTGGAGGAGTCCCAGCTCAAACACATCGACCTGTTTGAGGTGGGTTTTCACAGCAAGTGAAGAGAACTGCCAAGGAGCTTTATCCACTTTATTTGGTTGGCTGTGTGTTAGCAGGGCATATTTTAAAGAAATTTGGAGTTTTTATTGTGGATCCAAGTGCATATTAAAAAAAAAAAAAAGACTTCTTAATGTTATTGTCGTTGTCATCGCACATGACAAAGGCTGGACTTACACAACCACGCACATGTGACCTGATTCCAATTTTTTGCGCACATGCGACATGTATCGGATACGCTTCCTGAAGATGTAAATGGTAAAAAGCCACATGGAATCAGATATGCTCAGATCCAATTTGGGCCACTTCAATATGTGGAAATAAATCAGATACGTATCGGATATGTGCCAATGCGACTGCTGTCTAAATACACAGATAGGAATTTTCCCTCACATTCCGACTCTGACGTCATGTTCTATCTTATCTGCATATGGATGATGTAAGCGATCAATATGATGACACTCTCTATAAACAGAAATGAAGGATATACTACATATATCAGACACACTGATGTGTGTTTACGTCAAATAGACGTGTTGGTGTGACAGTTGCCTTTATGGCAAAACTCCACCTCCGTGATCAGAAACTATCGGGAAACTACGTGTCCCGATAGGAGAGAGAAACACTCACACAATATATCATGTTTCTCTCTGCATGTTAAAGTTTTAACCCACTGATTATATTTTTAAACGGTTCTCTCTCCACTGAAGTGTTTTGTTTTCATCTGTCTCAGAAATGTGCGCATGCGCAGCTACATCCTGCTGCTACAGGTAAAAGCCGTGTAAATACAGGTATCAGATATGAGCCGCTTAAAAAAGAAAATGTAAATACGCTGAACAAAAAATCAGATATAGGCAAAAAATCGGAATTGGGAATCAAGACTTGTAGTGTAAATCACACCAGATGTCTTTCACGATGTGTATTTTGATGCAGATCCACATCTAGATTTTTTTACATTTGCTAAAATTTTAATAATGTAGGCAGAAGTGTACAGCCTAGAATTTCTCATTGGCTCAATATA
Source organism: Lucifuga dentata (assembly GCA_014773175.1). Lineage (NCBI taxonomy): Eukaryota > Metazoa > Chordata > Actinopteri > Ophidiiformes > Bythitidae > Lucifuga > Lucifuga dentata. Next base: position 103,556 of record VXCM01001830.1, read on the forward strand.
AAGCTGTGGCATATTCACACATAATACACAGCAGTTACTCTTTTCTTTGTGCCTTACCTGCATGCTTCAGGCAGCTACCACAATGCATTTTATTTATGATTTAATGTATCTGAGAGCGTGCATCTATATGCCTTTGTCAGAGTCTCTCCACTACAGATTTTATAGCTTGAGAAGCACGACGGGGAGCCTAAGACTCAGTAGCTACAGTATGGAGTATAATGGCTTGATGCAGCATGCAACACTGCAGAGAGGAGATTCACATAGAGGGCTGTCATATGGTGTGTGGGTATGACATCCATAAACCCTCAGGCTGTGATGCTGATAAAACCCGGTTTTGTTGTATTGCAAGGGAGAAATATCCCATTAACTTTGGTTTGATTGCATATAAACATGGCATGCAGGCAGCAGAGTGCTTGTTTCCAGAAAAGCCTGGCTGAGGATGGCCGTATCTGCTGCCAAGTGAGGTAGGTTACATGGCTGGGAGCAGCTCAGGATTAGCCCTGGATGGCAGCCTGCAAAGAACACAGTCTGGTGCCAGGGTTATGGGTATGTAAAGGGAGGCAAATGTGCCCATTACACTCAGAAACCCATCCTCACTCTTTCTCTCTCATTCTTTCTCAGTGCTTCTCTCCTTTTTGTTTTGCTTGACTACTAGCAGATCAAAATGTCTCTCAGCCATGTTCTATCACTCTGCACTGCAAATACAAGAGTTCAAGAAAGTTTTCGAATTACCAAGTCTTATTTTATTCTTATTTAAAGGAGATGAGCTTTAGAGAACCATATGCATGTCTAAGTAGACTTTTTTTTAAGATAACTGATTTTGATTTGTCTTTTCAAGTTATTCAGTCTACAGCTGAAAAGACTCGTGCATGAAAAATCGATTGGATAGTTGACAAATTAATACACCCCGCATATATTGCAAGAAAATAAAGTATTCTTAAGATTTGTAACTCTAAAGGTTTGAGTATAGTCCAAGACAAATACATGCAGACAGTAGTGTGCACAGATAGCAGACATGCACACAGTTCTGCACAGAATGTGTTTGGCTGTCTGCATATGTATGTAGACACATTCTATGCCAACTAACTAGACATCAAAATGCATCCCCTGTTTGATATTGATGAAGCCAGAGAGCCAACTGAGCATCAAAGCAATAGAAACGCACACATTCCCGGCAGCATTGCCACATTTTCTTGGTCTTTGCAAATCTTTCCCCCAGATGCTTCTGTCTAGTCACATTTTCATCTTGCCCCGCTGCCTGCATGCGTTCTCTCCTAAAGTTTAAACACATTTGGTGTCTTTGTACTCTTTTGAAGACTTAAAGCAACAAGACATAAAGCAGGAATCTCGTCGCTCTGTCCTCAAACAGATCATTTGTTTGTTTTTTTTATTCTGGCACTCTGCAGTTGGTGCAGTTAGATCCACATGGTCACATTCAGAGACGTCTGCACATACAGCCGCCGACGAGAGCAGCTGACAAAATTGATGTCATGTACTCTCGAAGTGACGTGGATGCAAAAAGGTATCATTTGGGGAAGCTCTCTACACCTAAAACACTAACTAACTCAAACTTAACTATAATAAGATGGAGAAAACTCTTTCACATTATCATGGAATTCATTTATGCTCGAGTCCATCACACAAAAATCATAACCGTTTAACTGTTTAAACTCTCGGCAGAAATGGACCATTTTTCACAAGCATAGATTTGTACAAGCAGTCCCCGGGTTACGAACGAGTTCCATGCCCATGGCTGTTTGTAAGTCGAATTTATTCTTAAGTCGAAACCATTATGTAAGGTGCACATCTAGTGTATATATTTTACCTTTCTATGCATAAGAAATATTAAATAAACTCTTCCAGATATCCTAAAACATCATAAACATAATGGAGAGAGTNATGCATAAGAAATATTAAATAAACTCTTCCAGATATCCTAAAACATCATAAACATAATGGAGAGAGTGTGTGGGTATAAAAAACATGTAGGTTAACACTCTCGCTCCTTGATGTCTTGCACGTTGGAAGAGCCGTTCTTCTGTTGTTTTGACGTGCATTGTAAAGTAGTGCGCCGTTCATTATTACGAATCATTGTATGTAACTCAGATTTTTAATTTAATAGGCTTTATGGCGNGTGCGCCGTTCATTATTACGAATCATTGTATGTAACTCAGATTTTTAATTTAATAGGCTTTATGGCGGTCCGTTTGTAAGTACAGGTCGTTTGTAAGTTGGACATTCATAACCCAGGGACTGCCTGTAGTCCTATTTTAAGACCTAAACTCTGAAAATGAGCCAAATTAAAAGGTAAAATATTCTAGTTTAAAACACTTTCAGCTTAGAAGTCTAATATTTTGTTGACTGTATGGAGCCAAGCAGACTAAAATGGAATGCTTTAATACTTGTTTTATGTCAGATATTGGTTTTTTGTGACAATCCTTGAAATAATTTTTACTTACCCTTTTGGATCAAATATTTTACTTAATACAAAAAAAATATTAGATGTCACTAGATAATTAGCTTATTTCTAGCTCACACACACACAGCCTAGTACACACCTCACACACACAATAAAATACTCTGCTTTCAATCCATCCCATGCTGTCCAAACAAATCAACAGTTGGAGCCAGAGGCTCTGCGCCCATCTGGTCGGCAATTTCCAGCAGGTCCCGGCGTGAGGAGAGAAAGTCCCATCTAATCCCCACCCTGCGTAAGAACGAGAGGATCCTGATGGTTCCCCCAGTCAAAGTCAAGGACGCTGACTATACCTCTACCACATATAGCTGCCAAGGTCACCAAATTCTCTAATCTCTCTCTCTCTCTCTCTGCTTCAGCTGTCATTTCCTCAGTCTTTTTCTTTGTTGTAGTCGTTTTCTCTCTCTGCCGCTCTTGCTCACCCACGCAGCTCTCTATTTTCTTTGTATCTTATTCAGCATGAGTCACACAGCACATATCCTGTGGAGGTTTGATTGTATCAAATCCAGAGGGAAAAGCCCACTTTGCAGACACAGCAGCTGATGTACTGTACTCTATAGTGATTAGTCTGAGGCCAGCTTGCTACAACTGTCAAGCCAGAGGCAAAGAGACCTGGAAGTGTTTGCTCAAATATTGGAACAGATTGCAAAGTGTACTTCAGGGCATTTTTTCATATGTGCTGCAGTTGATTTGGCTCAAATAAGCAGCTGTTAGTTAACTGCAGTTTTTCACTGCCCAAGTTTGGATTCACAAAAAACAAATGCTTCATAAACAATGTCATGTTGTCAGGATGATGGGGCTCTTACTGCAAACTGTTATACTGCCTTCTGGCCTGCAAGCAACGGCTTTATAAAAATCATATTGGCTCATTGATTGATAATTCTGTTAAGGAAAATGGAAACTTAAGCTTGAAGATGTTTGGCGGTTCATCAAAAAGGCTTCTTCTGTTCTAACGGTAGCAGGAAGAGTTAGCAGCATTTATTCTTGAAAGGCGAACACGCCCACACCTGTCAATGTGACGATATCGCCTCTTTGTGGATTGCAGGTGTGATTTAGCACAACTGCACTCTGTACCCAACCACAAATGCATCAGCCGGGCGGTGCCGGTGGTGTTTTGATCTGTTACTGGGATGGGGCGAAAGAAAAGAGTGTAATTCCTTTTCTGGTCTTGATGTATCCTGCCCTCCCTGCCTCACATCTGTGGGGATGGTTTGGAGAAATGCTGCCGCTTTGTAAAGGACAGACAAGTGGCATCTCAGCCCTCCTTTCCTGTTCAGAGAAGGTTTCTCCACTGACATAAATGGCCTCTTTTACACGCCTCTCCAACCACCTGTCCTCTTGGTCTAAAATATGGACATTGTGATACTCAGAGTTGTGTTTCTTGTCCTGTAGGTGTGTATATGTGTGTGTGTGTGTGTGTGTGTGTGCACTGCTGAATCCTGCCCACTAGAGGTCACTCTCCTGTACCGTGCCATGGTCTCTCCAATATACAAATCTGAATGCTCCTGGCTGCATTGATTAGCGTACACGAGGATTCTCCACTGCATCCACACATGGGAGCTGCATCCTGTAACTACTGTTTTTATTCAGCAGCTCCATTGAGGCAGATCAGGTCAGGTCGGGTCAGGTTAGGAGCATGCGCTGGGCTGAGCGTTGCCACATCCACCATGCAATGGAAACGCCCCGGTTACCAGTTGACAACCATCCTGGCAGACCCGTGGTCCATCCCCATCTTGCAGACGTACCCATCCATTTGCCACAGCCAGGTGTTACGTGGGCATCCCTTGGCCTGCTCCAGTCACTGGGGTCCTCAGCAATGAGACACCTGCATGCTGGATCATCCTCAGAAAAACATGCCACATGGCCGTAGTGTCACAACTGAGCTCCCTCACAATGCTGGTAATTATCTCATCTGGGCCTTCCGGTCGTTCGACACAAAGTCAGACCAGCAGTACCCAAGAATTCTCCGGAGAGACCGAGTACCGAAGACATCAAGTCATTGTCTCAAGTCACTGGTTACCGTCCAGGTCTCATAACCACAAAGTAAGACGGAAGCATCAGGACTCTAAAGACTTGGACATTCATCTTCTTGCAGAGATATTGGTAGCGCCATACACCCCTGTCCAACGACTCCACAGACCTGCCCCAGACGTCTATCAACCTCATAAGACGAGCTCCCAGAGTCATGAGTCACTGCCGAGGTGAATCTCTCAACAAGCTCGACTGTTTCCCCGCATACAGACACGCTGTTGACTTCTTGGACTCAGCCGTCAAACTGAGGCAGCAGGAGGTTAAATGCTTCACTCAAGAGCCCATTCTCTTTGACTAATGAAATTTTCTAGCAGGTTCAGGGATATAAATGCTGACCTACTCATAGGCCTTATTCTCTAACGTGTTGGCTGTAGCCACTTCTCACAGTATTGACCAGACAGAGCAAAGAACGTTTCTTTGAGAAATTCAAATATCGTGTTCTCCCCTGATATTCATGAGTCAGTAGGAGACTTACACAGGTACAATTAAAAACTGTCCAGTTCTATAGTGTCAAATGAGACCCTTGTCTTTTATATAATATTTGTAGTTTCGGCACAAATATTAAAAAAATTAAAAGATCTATATTGCAGATTAGTCAAATATGAACAAGCATTGTATGCCCACAGTATTGACCAGACCATGCTTGGCGTGTTTGCGGTGTTTCTGCAGTGTGGGAGGTTCTATCGCTCCTCCGGGATCCCACTTCTTGGGTTAGTCTTCTTTCTAACCTTCATGTCAGTCACATAGATTTTTCCACTTCATCCAAGACGAGGGGACATCTCCTGCCAGGAATTGGCAACCATTTGGCAGTCTTTATAATCCGTCATAGAGGAATCAGATTGGTGCCAGTACTTCCTCACCTCCTCTGCCAGTAGCTCATCATTGCTGTTCACCATTGTTTATCTCTCTCTCTCTCTCTCTCTCTCTCTCTCCATCCTCCACACTTCTTCAATTGGCCAATCATTGATGAAGGCTTATTTGCCTCACATGGACGCCTTTCTCTCTCTCTCAAAGTCAAAATGAAACGTTGGGTAATCACACTGCAAACTTGTACAGATTTTGAATGATGATGCGCTGAAAAACAAAACAAATTTCGTTGTTTTTTTTTCATTGTGTTGCCGTTTCTGTGTAATGGATATCCCCGAAGGATGCAGCAGTGGGTCAGGTGAAGTGGAAACGCAGAGCAACAATTGGCATTTGGACAAGCAGGTCTAACTGTTTATAACTCGTCATGAAATAGAAGAAATGCTGCCGCGTGCTGGGAAAAAACAGCCACAGGGAGAAAATCAATTTCAAACTCATCACTGAATCTACAACTTTGAATATGTAAGCATGAAAGACAAAATAACATTAAAAAAAACACTGATAGCTGCCTGAATTTCTGACCACAGAGTCAGTGCTTGACATTGCTGTTAAAAGCCTACGGCCTCGCCTTTGACTTTTGAGCTTTTGCCTTTTCAGGTGGCTTTTGGTTCCACATAACTGGAGCTGCGGCTGCTCTGTGGTCCCTATGCTAGCTTACTGTGGTGTGAAATTGCACACGCAACCTTGAAATAATTCCCACAATGGCAGATGGTCTTCAATGGAGAAAAATACATTCCTCCTGCCTGTCTGAAGAGGAAGGTGATATAAATGAAAGTTTGATTAGGAAATGACACCTAGGGGGTTACAGCAGGTGACAGGAGAGCGAGGCTCTTCAAGTTCCGAACTCAAGAAAAATAAATTTCATATCTGAATGATCATGATAGAGCACTCTCGAGAACCTTATTAATTACCAAACCATATAATCCCAGGGCTCCAGAAGCAACAAAGTTAGCAGACAGGCTGTATCTCCTTCTTCATTCCAAAATAAGAAAATTAGCATACATAATAAATAGAAAAGAGAATCAGGTGGCACTTTCCTTGTAAATCGATAAATATAGTTCACAGAATTTATGACAGAAAGTAAAAGACCTGTTCCATCTCAGCTAATCAGGACATGACATATGCTACTAATCAGATAATGTGCAACACCTCAAGGGCTTCAATATTTTTTTACTGCAAGTGAAAGTGATAATAATCAAGAAATTACAATACAAGCAATTTTCTGACATGCTTATTATGCCTCACAGTGCGCTNTGATAATAATCAAGAAATTACAATACAAGCAATTTTCTGACATGCTTATTATGCCTCACAGTGCGCTTTAAATAAGATGCTCTGGAAATCAGCTAAGTTCATAAAAAAAACTGCTGAATCATAGAAAGGAGTCTGAGGGGATGTGTGGTTTTAACCAGAGTGTTTGGTGAGGATGGCAATGATTTACGAGGCAAATTCAGATGAACCATTTTCTCATTAGAGAGGGAAACAGTGCAGCAACCTCCTCTCTTCCAGCTTAGTGAACTAAACGCTCGGTGATTGATGCCATTGCTGATGTGCTTACCACACACTCCAGCTCCATATCTAAATTGCAAATGATGTCAGAGCTCATGTGACGTCCATCGCAGCTTTTTCATATTCAAACATCATCATCAAGGAATGAATTACTTTTAGGGGGTCAATACGTCTACATTGGTTATACTTGTTGATTTAGCGTCATTCGCTATTTAATCATTGCAGATATACAGTGTAGATGGACTTTAAATGGACCAGTGCGTTCTGTTGATGCACCTTAGCTCCAATTCGCTGTATTTCTGTGCCGGTTCTCCTCTCATTTTAATTTTTATTTGTAAAATAACATTGCAAAAGACACAATCAAATCATCAGAACTTTCATATGGAATTAAATACGCCCCTGATGTGTGGATGACCAGCAAACTTCTCAGTCCAAAAAAGTTGGCTAAATTGAATATAGCCATCAGCTGCATCAGATTTGTGCTCTTGCTTATTTCTCTGCCAAAGATATTTAGTTTCCTTGAACAAAGTTCTGCTTGACAAGACAGGAAACAGCCAAGAAAGTGACTGCAGAGACTGAAAACTTCCAAATGTACGCATCTATTTACATTTATTTAGAAGACAGCAGGAATAAGTGCCTCAATTTGCCTGGGGAATTGTTGCAGAAATCAACAGGGTCACAGATAGGTTCTAAAGTACTGTTTTAGATGATTTTCTACTCGTTTTTGAGTAGAGTTTGGAGGCTGGAGTTCATTGAGTTTGGCTTTTATTCCTCACCTAAAAAGCACTGCAAAAACAGAAATCCTTGACTAGGCAGGATGACAAACTGTGGCTTTCCAAAATCATTACATTGTTTACAGACTACCAAGTCTGTAAACAATAAATGGGAGAGGCCTTTTTTATTGCTTACAGAGCCAGTTTGAAGGACTCAATCCAGAACACATCACAATCACCAAATGAGGAATTTTAAGAATTGTTTTTTTCTTCAAATTTTCTAAAATCAGTAAATGATTTATCACTCATTCTCATTTTTGTTAAAATTCCATGAGTAATATTTTTCCCGATTTTATTAGACTTGCTTTTGTTGTCTAGACTACAAATTGTAACTTTCCAGAATCAATAATTTATTTAGATATAGATATTCGTAGTATATTTCTTTTTTCCTGGAAATGTATTTTTGTACAGTTTCCCGTTACTCAGCTTTTTAGCTGACTAACGAAAGCCAAATTCAATAAAAAGCAAAACTGTAAAAATCATTTTTAGACTACAGAGGGTTAATGCTACCTAATTAACATTTTTAAGCTAATATGTTAAGTTATAAAAGTCATTATGTCAGCAGCAAAAATACATAATTTGTCTTCAAAATAGCTACAGGCTTTTTAAAGAGTTCCAAGTTGAATCTTCTTCACTTCACACAGCAACGGATTCATCAGTTTGCTTGCATTGTCAATGCAAATTTAAAGTTACACAGATGCACAGATAGTCTAAAATATAATCTTACTTATTCCTTCCTGCACTCATTGGAACAGCAAAGCTCTTCTGCGAGTATGTATGTGTGTAAAGTGTTTGGACAGGTCAGATGTAATGATCATTAGTGGAGGAAAAAGGTAACGCTTGAGGAAACAGCCTCCAGAAAGGTCTATTTATAGCAGACCTGGTCCGGAGGCATGGAGCCTCCAGGGAGGAAAAACAAAGTCATAGATCAGCCGGAGGGGAAGTAATTAGGACAGATATTTAATCTGAATAATGCAGGCACACTGAAATATTGAAACCACCTAAAAGTTTATTAATTAAGTGCTAATCTGGTGAATAGACTTGTTTCATGTCTCCCTTATTCTCTGCCAACTGAATTATTCAGGGACACGGCAGCATACAGGACAGATAACACTATATGTCATCAGTCGGCTTGTTAAGAGATGATTAAAGGCGCGCTCCACCTTGCTACCGGTGCGTCAGCGGTCCCAGTACGCTTCCATATTACCCTCTGCAGCGAGTCGGCTGCACTACGCTCATCTAACAAGGTCATTTTGAGGTTCCAGCAGAGTCAGTCAAGATTTGTTTGCAGAGTTTTAAAGTGGATTCAATTACATGCAGTCAGCCAGGCATGGATGCATAAGTGTACAAGTCTGTGCATCAAATAAACACTCCCGCTGGAATATTATTTGGTAAACAAATACCACACTTAATTTAATATTTTGCCATGTAACACAGATGAGTCTAAGGTTACGGTTGAAACTTGCCCTCCGCTTTTCATTTCTCTTTTCCTTTTATCTTTGTTCGCTTTCTCCTCCACTATTTCTATCTCTCTCTCTCTCTCTTTCCTTCACTCTTTCTTTCTTTCCTCCTTTGTTCATGCCGTTTGAGTTTCACAGATGGAGTGACTCGAGGCGATGCTGGTTATATGCAAAACACAGCTCAAATGAATGCAGGGCTCCCACAATAAAAATGGCATAAAAAGCGTGAACACAAAAACGCATCCGACTCTTTCATGGCGTGACAGTCTTGTGGTGGATGCAGTAAAAGACATTTTAGATTGAATTTTTATCAAAGCTGAAGGACAGATTTCTGTGCATGGCTAGAATTTATACAATATTTACAAAATACAGTAAAAATACACAGGCTTCTGGCTGTGCACAGATTAAATAGCCATTGACTGAATTTACTTGTTGGTCAGTGTTACAAAGTCTATCAGATATCATGTGGACACCATTAAAGGTGACATAGATTTCTTTTATATTTTCATTCAGCAGTCTATTCTGAAAACTTTGCAGCACTTTCATGAGCAAATACACACTGATCCACAAACGCTCTGTTGCTGTAGTACCACTGTGCACACTGAGTGAAAACAGGCGATTAGAATAGGCCTTTTTGGCTCCCTTCAAAAAGGCCTATTCTGTTCTTATTCTGATTCTGTTCTGATTTGGCTAGTGAGGTCAAACCAGAGTTAGCAACACCCGATGTGTGTAATCAGATTAAATGTGTTAATTGACATGAACAAGTTACAGAAGTAAAGGACTTATCAAAAACAGTATTTTCTGGACATTTCAGGACTATGGGTTTGTCTTACAGGATGCATTTCTATACAACCAGTTTACTTCATCACATATTTCATACCACATTATACTATAAAAATGAAGGAAAATAACAGATGTTGTTATTAATAATTGTCTTCCCAGCCAATTACATCCCTTTGTCTCAAAATCAGTGTGATTCTTAAGAAAAGGCAATGTCTTCACACCAAAGAGTAAAATAAAATAACTGTTAGCATGTTCCACTAGCTACAATGCTGCCTTCAATTTGAACCTGTGAGGTCGTATTTTTGACGTGAGAAATCAAGTACATAATAAAATGCTGTTCAAAAGGTGTTTGAATGATTTAACTGTGAAAAAACTGTTGCTAGGCAACTGAAAAGTAATGGATGTGAAGTTGTTCCCTTTTCAAAAATAATTTGTCATTGTGCATTTAAACTTAGATTTTAGGAATGAAAAAGAGCAAAAAAAAAAAAATTTAACTAACAATTTTAAAATGTCAGTATACCAAAAAGCAATGAACTTGGTGCTATCACACACTTTCCACTTACAAAGTCGAGAACAACGTGGGTTGTTCACATGGGGTCTTCTTACAAACTCGACCGCACTTGAAAGCACCAAAAGCAGAGGGATCAGGTATCGTTTCATGTGTGAATTTTAACATCCTCGTAGCACTGGATGAAATGTCACTGATCACCAAAGCTTTTTATATTCATCCTTTGTAGATCATAAATGTATTACCAAATTTTCTGGCAACAATTCATAGTTCTAGACTAAAAATAACATTTAATATCAGGGTCCATGGGCCAAATATATTCTTCATACGGTCATTTTCTTAATCTAGTTTTATGTAGACTTTCCAGTTTGCATAATGAGTCAGAATGAGCTTCTCCACCTTAAAGTGATGCTTTTACACGCATGAGTTCCAATCCATGACACACTGCACATGTATTATAAATACAGGAGAATAGACTCATCCTTTATCAGGAATCATATCCCTTAGGAAACTTCTGTCAGCATTTTCCTGATGCTGGAATCATTTTCGATAGCAGCTTAGTCTAAATGATCTGATTTGAATACTGCTTAGTCAGTAATTGCTGTCTCTTATTGTCAAGATTTAATGTTGTAAGGTGTGCTCGGTCTTGACGACTGAACATGGTTTAGCTTTATCCCTGAGGTGCAGGGTCAATCGATACAGCCAGACCTGTCCTTCTGGAGAACGCAGACATGTCTAGAATCAATACTCCTATGCCATCACCTCTCATTTCAATCAAGGTGGCTGAGATATGACACCGCAGCAGCTCTCCGGGGAACAACGCTGTACAACGGAGTGAATCTCAATGAGTACTTTTGCATTGTTTGCTTCCAGTCTCGTCTGCCTAACTTAAATTAATAGGTAGTTCACCATAATACACTGTCTTTTCTTTGCTTCAAAATTCATTGTTTCAGTGTTTGCAGGTAAAAGTGATCCATTTCTAATGTTAGTTACTGGAAGTTTAACATCCTTCTGTGTATTCATTTCTGACTGATGAAGCCATTTGGATGGGTGGTGAAACGTTTCAGAATTAAAAACTTTAATCTAGTTGACCTGTTTCATATCGCCTGAAATATATCTGGTGTATTTAAGTAACTAAAATCCTGCACATTTTCATCAACAGAAATTCCTCATATATGCTCCAATTATATGCATTAGAAACAGGATATCTCTGGAAAATTAATGGACAAATGTAAAAAAAAAACCAAAAAAAAAAAACATGATCTAATTTGTGGATTGAATATTTGCTAAGATTTCAGGCCGTTTTATGCCACGTCACTCCTCTACTGCTGAAACAGCAGATACCTGATCACAGAAACAGAAACGGGAGTGGGACTTCCAAAAAAGTAATCTTAAAATAAGCATGTGTTTGTGCTCAAACTGACACCCAAAGAGCAAAATTATTCAGTTAATATATTCCAAAATTTGGAGGGAAAAAAAAAAGAGAACAGTCTGGGACACAGAATGACTGACATACATGATTCAGCACCAGTCATATAAGTTATACATTAAAATGTCTGAAGTAGAAGATACTGCACTGCAGCATGACAGTACGAAAGTGTTCAAATGAATTCTTCTTGTATGCCTTTTATACACTCAATCACACACACTCAGCTACCGCCCGGATGACTGAGAATCTTCATCAATCCTTTTCTAATGTTTTGCTAACGTGGCACATATCAGACATGTAAACAGGAAAAAAAGCACATGGAATCTGAGATGACAGAGAATTTTTGTCTATCTAATTGTGGAACCAAACTGCAGCCCCTGATGTGTGAAAGCTGGACCAATTACAGTCAGCGAGATGTAAGAAGTTTAAAAAAAAAAAAAAAAAAAAAAACTGTAGTTCTTTCATTTGCATTGAAAGCGTTGAGCAGACTGATTCCTCCTGCAGGCTCCTTGGTAACAGGAAGCAGTGTCGCCTCAAAAGGCAGCGTTGAATTCATGATTACTGAAGCCAAGAGGCTTCATGTTGGAAAAAAAAAAAGACTATGGATTTGTTCAGGAAGTTTATCTGAAGGAGTCACCTGGTTTTTGCATTGTTTGTATGACTGTGTTTGAGCTTCAAGGCTAATTTTATGTCTCCACTCAGAGACACTTTTCAGTTTACAGTAAATGAGGTCATCTATCCATCCATCCATCCATTCATTCTGTTTTTCCACTCTATAGCTTAATGGACAGCTTCTTGGGCTTTAACTGATGGTAATACTACACACCTGCTTTGAGTTTGAGTGTGTATATATTGGCTGGGATCCATTTACTGCTGTTGTTGTTGTTGGATATGATAAAATGTTCCAGAATGAAACTAGTGTTGAATAAATTCTCTGTTTTGCTCTTGAGAAAGTGTTGAGCCAGGAATTCATCAATTACATGACACAAACACTAGACTAATGAAAACAGAACTTTAAAGTCTACCAGTATGTCTTGGCTTTACAGAATTTGTTGATAAGGTATCCATACACCGAGGCTGCTTCTATGTCTTGAAAGTTAATTATTAAATCATGTTGGTAGGCTGACTCTCAAAGAGGAAATGGGTTTTTGTTTGAGGCAGGAATGTGAAATTAGTTTTCCTTCATGGATCTGCTTGGTTCCTTGAAAGTGAAACCTGACCTGAGTCGGGTTTGGTCCAAGTTATGTTCAGTCTAATCAGGTCAGGTCCTGTGATACTGCCTCAGGCCTCAGATCTGTATGTAATATGTCTTAGATCCAAATGGATCTGAGCAGACTCCCACTCAGCTCCATATCTGAGTGTGAACTGAAATGCAGGAAAAAATGGAGGCGTTCTTTGCTGACGTTAGGAACAAGTTGAAAGAAAAGATGCTCGTTAAAAGATGCTCGTTATTTGGAGTCGCATCATGCTGCTGCCAGCGTCCTTGTTCTCTCTCCATTTGGGTCACACTTTGGATCGGGTCAAATTGTTCTCAGATCTTTTTTGTCTTTGCATCCCTTCTGGGTAGGTTTCAGTTTTGGGTAGGTTTTTCACAAGTCTGTTTCAGGTCTGGGATAACAATTTTGGACTTGCGACATGAAAGTCAATTATAAGCAATACTGTGACACTTCAGAATCTGGATTCGTGAACTTCTCCAGCCCAGAAGAGTCTGCTCTGCCTCACTCCATCATTCAAATCTGATCAGATATCCACCAGAAACAAACTGTTGGTCCATCATAGCTTAAAGGACAATACTGGTGATTTTGTGTTTGAGCTCAACAAATATTACGTTACATTACTGCCACCATTTACCAAGTCATACTATTAGAATGCTAAATTTTAGAATTGTTTTTCATACCTTTCAGACTGCCATTAGTTTCAGTTCATTCCAGTACACTATAAAAAAAAAAAAAAATCTACTTGTGGCTTGTGTTTGAAATATCCGAGCTAACAAAATGTCAAAATGTAATTTTAGCACTTCAACACGAATTTAAATAAAATCAACTTCTGGAGACTTGGAACAAGCTTGATGTATGTAATCCATTCCAGCAAACTCAATGGTTATTAATTTTTTTTAAATCAGAGCTACTTTATTTAACTGGTCCAACATGGAGCTGCACGGAAGGAAAATATATGTCTCTGCCAGGAAATACAGTCGCACAAAAAGAAGGCATTTACTGAGAAATTAAAAACAGCCATCCTTTCTACAAACACCCTACAAATGTCCTTTCTGTCAAACACCTGAACAATTGATTTTGAAAGATTAGAGGATTTGGCAAAATAACACAAAAATTAAAGATAGTTTTATGTTTTGGAAAGTGCTTGGCAGTAATGTAACGTGCAGTATTTATTGAGCTCAAATATGCAAAGCGGCGTGGTCTTTTAAATATCAAACATATCCTTACTCAGTGCTGTCAGAGCTTCCAGCACTGACAAAATGACAGATGGTGAGACTGTAGTTACTGAGCGTCCTCAGACACACCTCCTGGTTCTCTGTAGACTGTAATTTTATGGGAGTGAAGCTGGAGGAGTGTTGTAGGTAAGCCCCAGTAACCTCGACATCCACCCATTCAACACAAACAGAATGAGCCTCATTGTATGACCGTGACTTCCAGACTTTCTCTTTCAGGTTCACTCAGCATTTAAACATGTTTTGCTTTGAGTTGATCCGCCGTTGTTAAGGGTCAATACCTTTTTTTTTTTTTTTTTTTTTTTTTTTTTTTTTTTTTTTTTTNTGTGTGTGTGTGTGTGTGTGTGTGTGTGTGTGTGTGTGTGTGTGTGTTTGTCAGTGTCAATCTATGAATCTGTGAGATTTCTGAATTGTTATTTTCTCATTTATGGTTAAATTTGGTGCAGAAGAGAACAGAAGGCAATTGTCAGGATGAGTCCTCACATAGTCAAGGTCAATGAACAGATGAAAATTAACACAACCTTCACTCCATACGCACAAAAACAATTCTCTGGTATTTCCTACTTCATAAACGCACGCAAATGCCTCACACAATACGGACGACTAATTGTAAACTAAACTCCAGCTGAAAAGAACCCGACAACCATTTCAAACAAATTCAAACTGAAGGCAGAGGTTAAGGTTTCTCTGCAAAACAAACCCAAAGAAAATAGCAGTCTGCTTGAAAATACAGAGACCTTAATTAGGTTGATTGCGTCTGTTGTTGAGAACATCATATCGCGCTGATAACCTGCCATTGTTCCCCTCAGATGCATATCACAGCATATCTTTTCTTCCATCACATTTTCATACTAATACTTCTGACGTCTTTTCACAGCTTTGTCCTCCATGACAGGGTGCCAGGATTTTTCAGGAAGTTTGTTAGTGTACCTGTCAAACTGTTCTATTTGAGTAAATTCCATAGCTAAAAGGTTGTTTAGGGGGCAGAAGGAAATGAGAGGCCTCCTGTAGTTGCTAATACACTGTAAAGCCTTCCAGAGCGGGAGGGAGACTGACAGAGTCAGATTTAAGAATCCTAGTCGGTGACAGAGTGCCAGCTGGAGCTGATCACCATTTCTTGACGGTAGCTGGCCCCCGTTGTTTGGTAATAAGGAACCTGGTTGACAGACGGGCGGTTGAGATGAAAAACCAAAGGACAGACAGCAGATTGAAAGCCAACATGTTGTTTTTTTCTTGGGTTCATTCCAGACTGATAATTTTCAAAACTTGTGGAATTTCACTCGTCTGTGTGTTTTCGTTTGTCTTTGTGTTGTTGTTCAGGTGTTTAGCCCTCCTTGATAGAAATTGTTAGTTTTAAATAAAGCGTGATAGGTTGGTCAAGGAGGGCTGGTGAAGGTCAGACTCACACACATTCACCTATGCACTAAATATTATGTCTGTTGCTAGATTAAATTGCATATATAAAAAAAATGGTTATGCCAATCTTGGTATATGCAGACAGAAAAAAAAAAAAAANGAAAAAAAAAAAAAAGTCAACATGTTAAAGGAAAGGTTTCTACAGTGAAAATGTATTGTGATGTGTTGAGGATGTTTCATCGGTTCTTTATTGAATGCTGCAATACTGCGAACAACTAGCAGGATAAAAGACAAACCTCAGATGATGCCATTTCATCTGATCCAGTATTGAACCGCAAACACCATTAGATCTGCAAACTGACCACAAAACAGGCAGACAACATCCATAACCCCGAGTCTGTAATATGTTGTTTCTGCTCAAATAATGCTATGATGAGCCTCGGGGAGCCTTGTAAATNCCCGAGTCTGTAATATGTTGTTTCTGCTCAAATAATGCTATGATGAGCCTCGGGGAGCCTTGTAAAGGTGATTGTTATTTGGTATTTCAGAAACACGACAGTGGCCCCTCTCGGGGTCGGACTATTGATTTCTTTGGTTCTGACATCAGGTGCTAGTGTTTGAGAATTTTCCTTCTCCCTGCTTTGTTGACACTTCCTCTCAATTTTGAAGATCCTGCGGCTGTGGTGATATTTTCCAAATCGATCTGTTTGATTAGAAGCAGTCTGATGGAAGAGGACAATTTGTCACCCACTCTGCGGACCGGGCTGTATGTCATTGCACTGATATGGCAAGTCATTTAGAGGCATTACCGAATTAACCGAAGCCGATTTGAATTGTTGATGATGGCTTTGATTCTGATTGGACATGATTTATTCTATTTTAAATTAAATTAGTTAACCTTTCTGTTACTTAATATAATTGTACTGTTCCTCATAACTCACATTTGTGTTCTGTGTTCGGGTATGCGAGAAAGTGGTCCAGAAGTCATTTAATCTTTGGCCACGCTGTGTTCTATTAAATGGAGAAATCATTCATTTTGATGGAGCTGTATTTCAGCCGGCTTCATAATATCCTTTAATTAGGGCAGGGAAATGAACAAATATTTGGCTTAAGAGCTACCAGATGATATTTTTGTGGTAAGATTTTCAAGATGAATCATCAGACACAAGCATCTGTTCAGAAATGACATTAACAAAGCAAGCGGAAAACAAAATCTGAAAGAATGATTCAGATTGTGGGTGTCAGTTTGTCAATTAGAGCTCTTAAACTTCAGCTAGTTAGTATTTAATCACACTCTAACATCATTTTCGCATTGAGTTGCTGCAAAATATAGATAACGATTGTCAGCGATGAACTAAATATGAATTATCAGAATGAGAAGGCCTAGACAGAACATGACAGTGTGTCTCTCACAACATTTTGGCATGAGCTTTGCTTTCTTTGCTAATTTAAGAAATAAACAAAATCCAAGAACAGCTTAGAACAGCAGCGGATGATCAACTTCCACTGTCATCACGCCATTATCGTATAAAGACACTAAAACATGATAGAGAGAGCGGGACAGTGAGTAAGAGGAGGGAGAAGCAAGAGAGAACACTAAAGCAGACATGATGAATTTGGAGGAGGAATAAAACGAGCGCTTATTCAGTTGAGAAAGATTTATGGCCTAATGCGGATGTGGATGTGAACTCTTTAGTGCTTCGCCTCTTTCAAAATTTCCCCATCGTGGCGCTCGGCAATTCCACAATCCTGCAATCAACATCCTGTCTCCATGTAAATGTGCACAAAAGGCTCCCGACATACCACAATTTATGGTCCAGACAACACACCCTGAGATTTAGATTCAAAATCACACTAAATGTATTGATTTAAACATCAGCCTGGTTTGAAAGCATTAGCTCAGAGATTTATGTCCTCATCTCGCTAGATATAAAAATAATTATGCTAAGTGAATCTGTGATGTGTCATCCCTAAAATGAAGGCGCACATTGTACGGCGACTCATTAATGGAGCGTATTATGTTTTAGGAATTGATAATTTGAGAAGTTACAAAAGTGAGAACACTGTGTCATTGTCTTTGCTGGAAAAAATATCTATAATATTTGATAAACAAATGACTGTAAGTTCACAATTTAATTGACAGAAGTCTCATTAATGTTTGTGTAACCACTGATACTTCTCTACTGAAGTTACTACTACTATTAGTACTACTACTCAGAAAGTCAGATAAGCTTTCCCAATCACAAGTTCAGACTGATGACATTTCAATATGGCTGCTGACACCATAAACCAGTCAGTAACGGTTTAAACACGTAACACTGATAATGAAGAAGTTGTTTTGAAAAGGTAAATAGCTCACAAATTTTAAAGGACCATACCACCCATTTTGCATGTTTGAACCGAATATATTCAGTTTTCATACATGTTACGTTACTGACAATCATTTCCAAAAGGATAAAACCGTATTTCAGCTTTCCTGATATTTTGCAAAATCTCTTAATCTTTCAAAATCAAATATTCAGCGATACACCCACCTTAAAAATCCATGTTTCTCCCGCTAATAGTTACACAGCCTTATGAAGTCACGGTCCTTTAAATTTTTCCATTAACGTAGGTCTTCTTTTGGAACTATATTCCCTGGTGGAGACACATTTACACCACACTTTTTATTGTGCATAAATGCAAAAATTACTAAACTTCAAAAAAAACCTGAATACACGTCTTGTTCGCGATGATGGATTACCTATCCTAAGAACATTTCAAGTATCAGCAAGTTGATTTTAATAGCGTACCAGAATGAACTGAAACCAATAGCGGTCTGGAAAGTAGGATTTTTTTTTTTTTTTAACTAACTACTCACTTTTAACTAACTGGGAAATGATTGCCAGTAACCTTACGTATATGAAAAAATGAATATATTAGGCTCAATTATGCAAAATGGCTGGTATGGTCCTTTAAAACAGCTTTTGTGGTCCAACGGAGCAAACAAAACCAAAGTTTTCAGAGACGTCTGTGTTGTCTCTTTGTTTAGCTCAAAGGCATGGTGATTGTAAATGATGCAATTCCGAGTTATGAGTTCCGAGGTACAACGAACGCAGCATAAGCCCACCACAAATACCACAGCTACTTCCATTACTACTAACAGTACTACATCTGCCTCCACCACCAGGTACGTTCCAGAGTCTGTCCATTGTAATTTCTCCATTACAAGTTTTCTTCAAAATTAGAATTTCGCTGTTCTTTCATGTAGATACCTGGTAGTCTCCTGGATAAGTTCTGTTTTGTGCGTATTAACACTAAAAAAAAAGAAAAAAATACTACTATTTCAGTCACCCATTGATGTTAGTTCATATGAATACACAGGAAGAAATGAGTTATTTAATCATCTCATTTCACAGCTGTTGGTGTGTGATACATCACGGGGATTATGGCAGGACGTTTTGTTTCAAACAGCTCATTTGTAATGTCGTGACTTCACGCTCACGTATGTTTGTTTTCGGGCTCCTCGGCTTGACTTGCAGAGTTTGTTTTGCAGCATGGTGGGACACTGGTGGGACTCTGAGCACCACGCTGCTGTCAGAGTAAATGCCCTGAAGCGATGCGGCTTTGCGAGCTCAAACCGCGGCACTGCTCGCTACAACTCCACTGATTGCATATATAACAGCTTACATAAATGTTTAAAGACATAGCTAAGATGTAGCTGTGGTTCCGATTGTAAAACTCACTTTCAAGGCTGGAAAACACGAGTAAATGTACATACCACAGTTAAAGGACCATACTGGTGTTTTTGTATAAGCCCAATAAATACACTTTACATTACTGCCGACATAGTTTTCCTGTTATTTTGCCAAATCTCCTAATCTTTCATAATCGAATGTTCCGGTGATATACACACCTTAAAATTTAATTTTTTGATTGCTAACACATACACACTTTGTAGAAACCACGGATGTTATCATTTATCTGTAAATGCCTTTTTTGTGGGACTATATTTCCTGGCAGAGGTAAATATTTTCTTCTGTGCAGCTCCATGTTCGGCCAGTTAAATAAAGTATCTTTGATAAAAAATTGAATAAACATTGTGTTCGCTGAGATGGATTATTTATATCTAGCTTACTTCAAATCTCTACAAGTTGATTTTAATAACATACTGGAATGAACTGAAAGGGTATTTTTCAGGTTTTCCCTTTACCCAAATAAGGTATGGAGTAAATCTTTACACCTCTTCCTTATATTTTACTTCAGACCTACAGTTCAGCGCTGAATCACTCAGAATGTTCAGCTTTTAGTCTTTTCAGCCTTCATGAAACACCAGGGTTTGGCTGGAAAGAAAGAAAGAAAACTTTTCTTTTATAGTACTGTATGTTATCTTCGCTTCTACATAAACGTGATTTGAGAGAGTCGACTGCAGTGGCCGCTACTGTGTGTGCAGGAAAGATGCATGATAGGGGAGCGCTGCAATAGCACTGACAGCAGCGGCTTTATGGGTTTTAAAATAAAACAGGGCGATCAGATAGAGGACGAGGCTGAGGCAGAGTAGAAATAAATGGGAGGCAAAGGAAAGACAATCACATATATAAAACTGGCCTGCAAGTATGTAACATAAAAATAATGAATACTCTGAGGAGGGTGTGTGTGAGTGATCTTTGATTTTTGCCCAGATTTGTTCCAAAACCACCCAATGCAACTCAGCACCTGTTCATCTTCAGAGTTACGCAGCAGCAGAGAGCAGAGAGCGAGAGTTGGTTTAAGCTCCCATGCCAGGTATATTCCTCTCTCTCTCTCTCTCTCTCTGGCACAGTTTGCAGGCATCCACCTCCCATCATGTTCAACTGGCATTCAAAGCGAGATTTCTGCAGGAAGCCATGCCAGGCTCAACTTCTCATTGGCTGGCCTTTGGATGTGCCAGCAAAGAAACTCAATGTTAACTCAATACACACGTTCATGCATGAAATGCAGGAATAAAAGAGTGACTTATAGCTTATGATAAAAATCATGACCTCTACTTTTATGAATTCCTGCTCTTGACTACTACAGAAGCACACTTGTGATGATTATAGTCACCACAGTATGATATTTGTGAATATTTTATTCATATGCTTTACACCTTTATTACTTGTTGCAGGTATTAAGGTCTCATCCTTTTTACTTGGCTTTTAAAAGAAGGCTTTTGCAGGGACTATTGCCAGCATTAGCTACTTATCAAACTCATTTACCGTCACGCTGATACGGTGCTTTCATAATATACTTTAAATAAATCAGATGATCTATGCAAAAAAGCTTTTTCTGTGCCAAAGAAAAGGTGATGATGACGATTATACATTATCATTTTCAGTGTAGAGTTTTTATGTGGAAAGAGAATATGCGTGCATCACAGAAACCAAGGGCAAGTAAAAAAGAGAAAAATCATACATATGTATGCATAAATTAACCCCTCAAAAGTCAAATATGATGTTCTGAGTATTTTTTCTATTTGGCTTTAGTGTTTCTCTAAAGGCTCAGTGAGCAGCGTGGGAATGAACATATTTATATACTTTTGACAGAACGCTGATCATGTTATGCCATGAACAGGTTTCTTTACATATTAATTACATCGACCAGCTGGTGCAAGAGAAGACAGCTCCAGATATGCAGCCCAAATGGACTCATTACTTTGCACCCACAGATCTTAGCTGCTGCTGCACAAACTTTCCTCCATCTTGCATATTCATGAAAATGTTATATAGAATCCCAGCAAAGTGATGTACTCTTCTCATTGCTTCTGCTGCTGTGGCTACCCCTGCAGTTACAACTGCTTTTTTTTACACTATTACTACTAGTGAGATCAGCAGAAATTGTTTTTACTGTGCACTAAATTTGTTAAAGAAAACATTTACTCTCACAATATATGTTTGGTTTAGCCTGCTGAGGTATGCAGTCCATTGAACATGTACTCTGTTGAAGTACAGAGTACATGTTTACTCCCTCAGGTTCTGGGTCATGAACAAATTAAGTTTTAAGATGTACCTTTGTAGTTTAAACAAGAAGAAAGAGCATAACTGCACCAAGGCCAAAAAAAATCCCCAAAAACATTTTTTTTTTTTTTTTTTTTTTTAATGAGCCACAATGCTAAATTTCACTGAAATCAGCCCATTAGCATTGATTTTATAGTGTTAATATTTCCTCCAGACCATGGTCGAGAAGCACAGGGGATTTTTCTTTATTGCTCCAGGGCCGAAGTTATAACCGACTTCAGGATTAACCTGCCGTTGCTACGTTCAGCCGCTGGCACAGAAAGCTGAAGACTCTGCCTTTTATTTTGCAGCAAACTCAACTTCATACTGTGCATTCGCTGTTACTGCCACTATTACAGCAGTTATGCTAACCTGCTCTGCTCCCATCGCAAACATCAACCCACTCCACACACTGCCACCAACATCTGTCTCTCTTGCACACACAAACACACACACACTGCACTGCAGTCTCTTAAAGGAGCTGTGCTACCCTCACAACAGTAGGCACTTCTTCCTCTCAACATAATCAACTCTCTGTGTCCCAAATTTTATCCAAATCTGTCCGTAACTTTTTGAGAGCTAACAAACAGACAAACACAGAGGTACTCATGGGAAAATTCATCCATGTGACTCATCCTGCCTATAGGTGCGTTTCCATCCAACTATTGTTATGTGAATAATGAATATGCACATTAGAAAGCCTGGATGGAATATTCTTCCACACCAAGGGTTTCATTTAAACTGCATGCTGTGTTTTGCTGTGGACATTAGTTTATGTAGCATTAAATCACCTCTGAGATTTTTCACAACGTAGTTCATGGCAACGCGCATCAATTTGCATTTCCTTTAATCGAATAACCAGAAATGCGAATAAGTTGGATGGAAATGCAGCATATGTAGCAGCAGGGAGCCGTTCTCCAGCATCCAGAGACCAACTCCAGTTTGAAGGCCACCACTTTGGCCAAGGGCGAAGGCAAGAGTTTATCTAATACCTGTAAAACCCACAAAAAAATAAGCACAATATGCAAACTCCACACAGAAGCACCAGGGCTGATATGCATTGCTGCCAAGAATAAAATATATGAGTACAGAAACAGCATGTAGACAAAAACTTGACAATCCCCATAAGGCATTTTAAAATGACTGACATGCAAGTAAATGTGCACTCTCACCCCGACGTGAGTTTAATGCTCCAAAAGAATGTATTTTTTATTCAAATGCATGTTATGTATAAGGCATAAGACATATGTTGTGTACAGCTGGAGGTTCTCTGGGGGGGTTTATCTCCACCTTATGCACAACATGCTCTCCGCCCAATACAAACGAGAGAGCTGCAAATTCACAACCGTGCACGAGGCCCTGCAGGCTAATAACCTGCAGACATCACGGCCGGGTCACAAATGTAAGCCTGACATGTAGGTATGAGTTTACCAAATGGTTGGACTGAGGAAAGGTCTGAATGATAAGTATTGATAGGCGTATGATTATTTACACATACATAACGGAGAGGGATTATCATGCTTATAAAGCCTTATTAGTGCAATGCTATTCTTAAACCCGTCAGAGGAGATTTAGAGATTAGAAAATGTTTCCTCAGTCAGGCTGAATGTTTGCAGGAATCTCATGGATCATTTTGAAGTTCGTCTTACACAGATGCTGTTTGAGGAGCTTTGTGTGTTTTATCACGACCCACAGCGTGACATTTTCCTCGGCCCTGTCTGTTCTTTACCGTCACACGCAGGTTTTCCTTTGTGAGCATGAAGTTAATATAAACACTGGGATGACATTTTTGGCAGCATTAAGCTGTGACTGAATGCCATTTAATTCTCAGGCTGAGTATGTTGGAGCTGAGTGGTGGTACTTGGCAAACTAGTGGAGGAGAAATTCCCTGTGTGGAAATGTTTTCATATCTCCTTCTCCTGACACATCTGACTACACACAAAGCACACACACACACCCACAGATTTTGTAAAGCCTTAACGTGTCCAAAACATCACATTCTCATTGCCAAATAACGTGAATTGGCTCATTATTATGGCATATTGGTAAGGATCCAGTTTTCATTTCAGCTGAATAATAATTGTCATCAGAATGCTGGACATATATTCCCATGTGGGAGGGATTCACATGACTGGCTGTGCTTTTCCTTTGTCTCCATTACGCTTTGGGTTTTTGGAAAAGCTCTACAAAGATTGGGATGTGTTTGACTGTGTCGCTTGGCTCCAATCAAATATGGAATGCAGAAAGATGAAAATGTGTAAAGCAAACAGTTTAAAAGGAATGAATCAACAAAGTAGGGAGAGTATTTAGATGTTAATTGGAAACACTGAGTTTAATTCCCTGTTGATCTTTATGTTTATTCAACAAATCGTCTTCACTGGTGTTGCACATTTTACATTTTATCCACCTCCTACTTCATGTCAAGGGTTACAGCGGTCAAAACAATAGACTGAATACACTGGTGCTGAGCTGTGAGCCGCTGAGTTGTGCGGTGTTGGCAGGAAGTCTGCTATACTAGAGATTTGAATGGGTCTGATGGGTTCAGCGCACAATATTAACCGCTAAACCGCTTTCACTCATTTTCAGTCCTGTTTGTCTGTTTTTCTCTCTCCCTCATGGTGACCCTCCTCTAGATGTAAATAAACATGTTGGTGAACTCCTACAAAGAGGACTGGCTCATGCACACACATACACACACGCACACTCACATATGCACAAGCGTGTGATCTGTCTTTGTATGATTAAATTGTGTATATACTTAATGGTGTGTGTCAGTCTTGCACACACCAGAACTATAGTTTATATACAGACAGATGAAAAAAAACAAAAAGTAATTAGCACATTATGCTTGAGGTTTTCTGTCTGGTATGACTCTTATTTCTAATCTTTTGCAAAGCTTCGCTGGATCTCGTGTATTAGAGCAGGTTTTATGCTGTATTTGTTACTTCCATGTTTTCCTTACCTTCATGCTGAGCTTTTTTGGGGGTTTGTCCTCCATTTTCTGGAGACGTTCTAGATCGGATCAAATACAGATATTATGAAAGGTTCGCAAAGAAAATTTTCAATAAGACAGGTCCGTTAAAGGTCCTGCTTCTCCCGATGGCCAATCCGACTCTGAGTCAAGCTAACTGCTGATGAAACTAGCTGTGCTGTCATCTCTCAATATGCTGTCAACTCTCAATGAGCCCAACGCCATGTCAACCCATCGTTGTCATGGAGATGACAGTTCGCTGAATGTGACTGGACCAAACCAAAGCAGAGGAGACATTCTCACACAGACAGTGGAGCAGTCGGATAAACGGCAATGTCTCGCAGATAATAATATAAATAAATAAATCTCAAATAATACCAGTGTTTCCCACACATAGGTGAAACTTGGGCGGCCCGCCCAGGTTTCTGAAGGCCCACCTAGGTTTCGCAGGATGACCCAGTCATTGCGAGTATTTATACTCGCCGTTTTCGTGAGTGCGCGAGTGTCCACACACATCTCCAACACTGCAGTCACACACTGACATGCGCATATATAAGCTGTACTTGGACGGCCTCAAGAAAGCGAAACGAAAGTGGAGAAAGCGAAAACAGATCCGACAGACTATCTGTATGCGTCCCGTTACATCTGCGCACACTGCACAGATATAAAGACTTGGTACTTGCGCGAGGGGGCTGTCGCCGGCCGCGGTGCACACTACCTCAGAGGGCTGCCCCNCCACTGCCCAACTTATATTTGGCTGTAAACCACTGACATATTCCAAGTACCATTTGCTTTCCATTGTTGCCCACCAAACTTTGCCCACCACATCTGCTTCACTTCCGCATGATGACGTCAAAAAACCACGTGACTGAAATCAAGCTATTCTCGGTAAGGTCTTCACCATGTCCCGT